>JAEANM010010554.1:0-15739 GCA_017656035.1 Myanophis thanlyinensis
CCTTCCTTCCAAAAAAAAAATAGAAAGAAAAAAAAAGAATCCATTTGCTTACATGAAAATCAAAGAACTGACAGTGAAATGAAGAGATAAGTTTTATTACTCAACACTCTCAGCAGCCTGGGGAATTATTTCTTGCAGTATATACATTTTAGTATCAAGAAAAAAGTGACATTCTTTTCAGCTCAAAAATTTGATATTTTTATTGGCAGAATAGTTTTAAGGACTCTTTGTGTGCTTTGTATGACATTTTACTTGGATTAAGATCAAACTGAAATGATGACTAGAAGCTAACTTTTACATTAATCAACTCTTAGAATTTTTTTCTCTGACTCAATCTGCAATCAATTATTCCAAATCTCTCTTTCTTTCTCCACTCAGATTGTACCAAAAGTCAATCCCCCGCTGACAATTTATTATATAAAGTACATGAAATATTCAAATTGGTTGCCATTCTCTTCTAAACATTTCCTTACTTGTTTGATGCAGTGATCTCCCGAGTCCTTCGGGAGAGGGCGTGGTATAAAAGTCCTGATAAATAAAAAATAAATGATAAATGATCTTCCAAATCCCTAAATACTGTAATATTTTCTCTGAATAAAAATTAAAGCATATTGTAAATGGCTTATGGGCCTGACTTTTTATACACAACCTACCTACATATACATATTTGTAGCTGAGTATATGTGTATAGTTAAAACAATTCCTTCATAAGTGCTGATAATATCAGAAAATTATTACTTTGCTGCAAAATATTTGTAATAGATTAAACAAAGTACAGTATAATTTTTATTACAGGCAGAAGTTAAATTTAAGAATGTTCCCCAATATTTTTTTCTGTTTGTGATGACATATTTCATTTTTAAGGGACATACAGAGATATTTAAAGTCTAATTCTAAAGTTTTGATTGCCTCCAAATAAACATATCATAAAATTATATTCAAAATGAATACTTAATGGCTGCAAGTACATGGCAAGGCAAACACTTGAATTAGAACTCTGATTTGAAATTGCTTCAATAACTGAATACATATTCTGAATCAAATTTAATTAAATTGATTCAGATGGCTCTATGGAAGGGCCAGAAATTACCTGTTTTTATTAAGAATACAGACATCTAAATTAAGTATTTCAGTTTGACTTTTGAGTTTGACTTTTGAGTGAATGACCAAATTAGAAAAGAGGTTTTTTGTATTTTTCAAATTGTAATATGGCTTTAACTTTCCAAATTCAATCAACAAGTTACAATTTCAGCTTGTAGTTGTAAATTGTACTTATTTGCAGAATGGTTGATTTGATTGAGTTACTGTAGAAAATAGTGTCTTGGGCAAAAAATAAAATTCTTATAAAATTATCCAATTAATAGCACTGAGAATATGATGAATGAATCCTATAAGTTTTTGTGGGAGTGAGTCAAGATTTATCTAACCATCTCTTCAAACCAGGAGAAATAATGTTTAGAAATGTTAGAATTTCTTAGGTCAGTTTGGTCATGGACACTGGGTTTTAATTTACATTAGGGATATGGAATCATTAAGAATTATTTCTGTTCAAATGCTCGCATTAACAGGACAAGATCCCATCTGACAGTTTTCATGATGATTTGTTTTTAATGCAAAATAGTGGAACCAATTACTTTTACCCTACACCTTAGCCATTTACAAATTGGGGAATATTATACAGAAGTTGTATTTGAAAAAAAAAGTGATTTTCAAATTTACCTGAAGTATGCATCCTTAGTGTGGTGCTGTTTATTTGCTTTCCTTATTCAAAATTTAAAGTTTTGAATAAGGAGGCAAATAAAAAGATGGAAGTTTTATAACACATTGTCACAGAGTTATAATGAATTTGCAGAACAAGTTACAAGACTGACCCTACTGACTATGCAATTTTTGCATTTCTAGGGATCCTGTAAAATATACCATCCATCTTAAAAGGGGAGAAGTCATTGGCAACTAATGGGCTGGATCAATTCATATCTGGCATCAACCAGCCAAATTTGTACCGATATGAGACTGTTTTGTCATAGAAACCAGCTGGTGCTTCTACTTTTCTATGAAAAATTCTTTGGCATCCCTACTATATGAAGCAGAAGCAATCAATGTATGTATGCATGCATGCATGTATGTATGTAGTATATTTGCACGTAAGAGTATTTTTCTTTGAGGTGGACCTGAAGTAATAAGACTGTTACTCCAACAAAGCTGAGGCTCACAAATCCAAACTTAACTTTATATTAATCTACCTATATGGCAAGACCTGCATTTCAAATTTCAGGACTTTCCTATGATCTTTCTTTAATATGTGGGGCAGAAGACCATTTCTATTTTTCCACAATTTATATTGATTCTTTTTCCTGGATTTTTTTTAGCATGATGAGTGAATGATATTCTTAAATATAGTTATTTTATGGTTTGTAATATCACATTTTTCTCCTGAGAACCTTTTATTTTTTCCTATGTTTTATTAAGCATTTGACTTGTTTGGAAGAAAGGTGAAGCATGAACTTAGATAACTTGAAGACAGAAAATTCCATCAACAAAGCATAGTGTTGAATTCTAGAACTGCTACTCATATATATAAATTTGTTGTACTAAACTGTAACTTCTGGACAAGACAGAGCCGCAAGAGAATGAGCAAGTACCCTTGTACTATTGTGCATTTGTGATCTGACATAAACACTTTGAATATTTTACAGTTTCACTGAGAAGAACAGAGTCTCACAGAGGCATTATTTATAGACTGTTTTTTTTTGCTATACAACTAGTATTTCTGTAAACTTTCAGAAAGTGAGTTAAATTAATACTGTGTTTCACATGGGAGAGAACAAAACTATCCATGAATCCTTTGTAAGAATCATAATTCACTATTGCATCTAATTAACAGTTGCTTGGTTTTGCTTATTTGAAGATATTCTTACCTAATATTAGTGTGTTATAAATTTATACAACTGTGGCAAATGTGAATCATTTATTTGAGGTATGCAGGCTTTACCTATTCATTATCATACTCTAAATTGCTCTGAATGCAGGCTTGGGACCATTAAAATTATCACATTGACAAGTTCTGAACACAATGAGGAGTTGAAGATGCATTTACATGAATGTAAAACATAGTGAAAATCTGTCCTTCACAGGCAGGCCATGAGACCACGAGGCCAGTCACATAAAAAAAGGAAAACAAATGTTTACACAATTAGATTTAAGGCACTTTTTGAGAGCTTGATTTGCTTTTTATTGACTCTGATGGACAGTTGTGTTGGGTGGATCTGGCATCGTGCATCCTTGACCTTTTGCAAATTGTCAGAGCTGGCTGAGTAGCCATCTAACAAATAAATAAACAAAATACAGAGGACCTTTATGTCACTCAAATTTACTTCAAGATTGCAGTCATAGCAGTTGTTCAACATTTTGTTCCATAAAAAAGAAGAAAAAGAAGAAAAAGAAAAACAAGCATCCAAGCAATCAAAAATGAGTTAGCTCCAGACTTTGAATAAAACATGGCCACAGTTGTACTGCTTCAGTTAAACTGTTAGAAAAATTACTCCAGATATTAAAAAGCCCTTCAGTACTTATGTCTGAATTTAACCACTGGATGTGATTTCTGCTCTTCTCAAGTTTTTCAGCTTAATGAATATGAATATCACACAACGGTACCAGACTTGTGTTCAGCTTCCTTGGCTCAGAAACCTGACTGCCCCACAAAATGCTTGAAATATAGTATGAGCTGACAAACTTCTAAGGACAGAAACTTAAGATAGAAGAATCAGTGAAATGTATAGGGCACTCTGTGTAAAAACCATTGTAAGGTAATTTATATTCACAGTTCAGAATATTAGGAAAGGTGCCCACCAACCTTCCATATATTGCTAATGTACTACACATTTTAATTAATTAGTTTAATTTATAGACTGCCTTCTTCAGGAACTCAAGATAGCATTTTGTTCTCCCATTTTTTTTTCACAAGAACTTTCATGACTAAGAGTGGACCTGAAACCTAAATCTTCCTAGTCTAGCATCTTAAATACTATACTACACCAGTTCTTTCCATGGATTTCTAATTTTTTTAAAAATCTATCTATAAACAAAGCTGGACTGGATTCTTCTCCTGCCAATGAAATTTTAACCCTGACTATTTTAGGCTTGTACAAGAGGAATTATATTCATAACATGGACACTGTTAGAAGAAACATGAAGTTATTTCAGGAATTGTTGCCAAAGAATCTCTGTCCCCTACTTGCAACCATTTTTTTTTGGGGTGGGGGTGTTTCAGATTTACCCATAAGAAGGTAAAATATGATGATATGGAGTGAACACATAGATGATCTATCTAAAGTTTGATTGGGTTACAATCTCATTAGTGTTGATCATCACTGATTGAAAGAGGACAATTTAAAATAATTATTAAGGTGGTCAATACGGGAAAACCTATTTGAACTTCTATGTGAGGAATGATTCTGGAATTCCACTGAAAAACTCTATTGAATGGATACTGTACACCCATCCTGATTCTTTTGACCATCTTAAAATAGTTTCATTTTTTGACCACTTTAAAAAGAGACTCATTTGAGTCTTCCCTTGTAACTGATGTCACTCAGCAGGAAATGCAGAATTGGGCAATCAGTTCTTGACTTTAACTCCACACATTATAAGCAGTTCCTTATGCAGACCGAAACCTTTTTAAAATATCTGAAGTCAGGTATCCTAAACAAACTGGACTTGCTTTAATAGGGTACAATACTGAGATGGATTTCTAGGTACAATACCAGAAAAATTCTTAGGAGCTAAAGATAGTTCTTCCAGGATGCTGGCTCTTTAGATCACAGAAGCGTAACCTCTGGGGTCTAGGACAACTCTCTGTGGTCAACTCACCATGGCCAATTCATTGTGAGACAATTCACCTCAGGACAAAATGCTGTAATAATCACTTCATTCAGTTACTTTTATTATTACTTTCAAGTTACTTTCAAGTTTTCATTGAAATTATAACTCTTTTATCTTTGGATTGACTTTATTTTTATTGACCATGGTTCCATTGAAATTAATTTAACTTTTGTATTTGTTGAATTGTCTTCAAGCAAGTTGTCATGTAGCAAGCTGGCTGTAGTGAATTGTCTCATTTTTCAGCCTCTGGTTTCCTAGAGTTTCCTCCTACTAGATTGGGTTTCATAGCCAGAAGAACTAGGCAGCTAAGCCTTTTCAAGTGCTTCAAATCAGACAAAGGCATAGTTATCTCAACCTATTCTCTGATTTGCTCTGTATCCCTATCTTCAGGAGAACAATGGCTTTCAGAAGGCAAGGAGCATGCTGATCTGATCCAGATATACATTTCTATCAAGCAGGTATTGATTAATAGTTCCTACTTCCTTCTTTTCCTTCCAGGAATTTCTAAAGTCCCTGCATATCACCTATCTCCAATCTTGAGAACAAGGCCTACACAACAGGTAGGTCATCAGTCTTCCTTCCCCGTAGTATATAAGCTGGCTTCCTAGCTTCCTTTTTTCACTTGACACACCCATACCTGACTAATCACAAGATCCTCACTTGATGCACCCACACCTTACCCTTACAAGACCTACTGACCACACTAAGCACTTATAAACAGAAGAACACTGACATCCCCTAAATTCTGCTGAAGAAGTTGCCTAGCCTGGTAATGAAATGTTCAGAAACCAGCTGTTAAATCTTGGGAATAAGGAGGCACAGGCATGGAACAGTAACTTGTTTATTCAAAGGCTGCAACAGTAACAGATCATCCCAGCAAAAGACACAGTCTGTCTCTGCAGACAGTTCTTTATACTAGAGCTGTCTGTGCATCTTAGCCAATCAGCGGCCAGGCTTTTCCCGCACTTGAGGCGCTTTCACGCCTAAGCTCGGCTTGGTATTTTTCCACTCCTTATTTAAATATTCAACACCCCTCCCTTCCTAGAAATGAGCATGACCAATCAACACTCAGCTTGTCATGTAAACATTTAAATATGCTAGACGTTGCTTTGTTCTACTGGATCTGCGTAGATCAGTTGGCGTTGTGACAGCAACCTGTGCAGATGGGTCTGCTGCCGCTCTTGGCTCGGCCCCACAAAACCTTCTGGATTTTTGTTCTGGGTGCAGCTGGGCCTTCACTCCAAGTCTGACCACTGGAACAGTCCGGAGGATCAGGTGGGCAACTCAGCAATGGGTCCTGGTTTTCTATTCCCCCCTGGCTTGTTCCCAGCCCTATCTCTTCCCTAGTATTCTTGGTCAGGGTGTTCTCCACTCTCCTCCTCACTTGATCCAGATGCCTCTTCCATATCTGCCCGTCCTCTACTTGCAATCAACAAGAACAGGGACCTGTCACAGCAGTTATTTCCTCCGGTGCCCATAATGGTCCATCTGTGTAGTTTCTGGCATATACTGGGCCCCCTATCTGGAATTCCCAGAGGCCCCTTTCCTCCTGGTATGGTTTTTCCTGCATGTAGCTAGGGTGCAGGTGGTCTAGTTTGTTTCTGAGTTTTTGTTCCATTAGCAGCTTGGCCGGGCTCTTCCCTGTAGCTGTGCTTGGGGTAATATGCTGTACTAACAATAGTGTGTCACTTTTATTCTACCAGTCCTATTGTCCCATTTGGGTCAGGGCCTCTTTGGCCAATCTGATCATTCATTCTGATGAACCATTGCTCATTGCTGGCCGTGTGATGGGGTGCCACCAGGACATGCCTGATCACCAATTTGGCTAAATATATCTCAAATGGAGTGGCTGTGAACTGGGGCCCATTGTCGGAGACTAGTATGTCCAGCAGGCCATGTGTTGCAAATATTTGCCTTAGGGCTCTTATGGTGGTTTTGCTGCTGTGGTTTGCATTTGCACTATTTCTAATCATTTGGAATATGCATCCACTACTATCAGGATGTTTGCCCTTGCATGGGCCCTGCATAGTCATGTGCACCCTGGTTCAGGGTCCCTGGGGCATTTTCCATTCCTTTACTGGTGCAGTGGGGGGGGGGGTGCCAGCCTCGTTTCCTGACAGGGTTTGCACTTTACGACCCATGCTTCTATTTCCTGGTCCATTTTAGGCCACCAGGCATAGCTACTCACGAAGGTTTTCTTTCGGACTATCCATGAGTATCCCTCATGAAGCAGTTCTAACACTCTGTCCCTCAGGCTTTTTGGGAATACCACTCTCTCCTCATAGCAGGCAGTCCTTCAATATAGACAGTTTGTGTCATCTGACCCAGAATGGTTTTTGTTCATCACGCTCTGGCCCATTGGGCCATCCCCTCCCCACCTAGCTGATTATTTGAGCCAAAAGTCAGTCTTTAGTGGCGGTACAAGCAATGTCAGCAACTGCGATAATGTCCAGGGCAAAATGTTCGATTAAAAGTACTTTTGTTGCTGGGGATGGGTCTTTGACAGTTGTTGGGAGAGGGCAGTGGCTCAATGTGTTGGCGTGCCCCATCTCTTGTCCCAGTCAGTGGAGTAGTTCATAGGTGTATGCTGCCATGAATACTGTCCATCTGGTGAACCATGGGGATAAGATCTATCGTGTTGGTTTGTCCCTAGCCAGAAAACCCAATAAGTGCTTATGGTCCATGATTAAAGTGCCTGCCATACAGGTACTCATGGAATCATCTCACTTCACCAACTAGGGCTAATGCTTCATTATCGATCTGACTATAATTTCATTCTGCTGGAGCCAAGGTCTTAGAATAATATACTATGGGGGCTTCCTTGCCATTGGGTAGTCTATAGCTAAGGACCACCCCCACCCCAAAAAGGGAAGCATCACAAGATAATATGACTGGTAGATGGGCACTATATTGCACTAGCACTCTGTTTGAGGTCAGGAGCTCCTTAACAGCTCTGAATGCTTCTGCCTCTCTCTTCCCCCAAACCCAGGTGGTTTTTTTCCCCAGCAGTTTGTGAAGAGGCTAAGTGACAGACGCTTTGTGGGGCAGGAACACATTGTAGAAGTTTAGCAGCCCTAGGAATGACTGTAGTTCTGCTTGGTTTTTCAGGATGGGTGCCCCTATGATGGCTTGCACCTTTGCGTGGGGAGCTTTTGATTTCTGTCCTAAATATCTCTTCTTCCTCACTCAGGTCATCTTCCTTCTCTTCCCGTGTCTGGTGTATTGTTGCCACTATTTTTGTTTTTGTCAGGTGTTGTAGCTGAAAACCCGGTCCAAATCAGTGAAAGAAAACTCAAGGAACCGGGTCCGTTTGGATGCCTGCGAGGGGTCCCATTTTATTCAAACCACGAGTAAAACTCATGATGCGGATTCTGTCAGTCAAAAAGGCTAAGCTTAAGGGAAGCCGCAGCTTTTTATATTTGCCGCGACTTCAAATTCCTGCACTTCCCATTGGCTGGTGGGCCAGCCAATGGGCATCGACGTCCTGACAGCCAATCAGCTATCGGATCATCTGTTCAAGATGGCAGACCAGTGTGAGGAGTCTGGCCCCGCATGCACAGTATACAACATTGGGCTTTTACTTCACACCTATCTTATTTATTGGAGCAGGGAGGCTGCAGATTTTTGCAAGCTCTCAGCTGCCCTAGCGATTTCCACAACCATTGCCCATGTAAGGTTTGGTTTGGCTAGGAGTCTTTGTTGTAATTGCAGATCTCTCACCCTGCAAACTAGATGGTCAACCATCCGGTCATCTAGGTCACTGAATTCGCAGTTCTCAACAGCGAGGTGCAATTTGGCGATGTAGTTGTTTATTGTTTTTCCTTCTCTCTGTGTTCTTTTGTTGAACTGGTGCCTTAACACCATCCTGGAAGGAGCCGGTTGAAAATGTGCCTTCAGCAGCGCTTGCAGTCATGGCCATGGCACCGAGGGGGCTGCCAGGGCTTTTACCAGGTGGAACACTCATTTCCTGCAGTGGTTCAGGAATATTCCCCAGGTCCTTTTGTCGCTCAGTTCCCCGAAATCATTCACCGCTAAGAAACATCTAAACTTGATCATGAACGACTTCCAATCTTCTGCATCAGGATCGAATGGAGTCGGTGGGGGGTGCACCGCCATTCTTAGTGATTTCTTATGGTTTTGTTGCAAAGGATTTTGTTACTGTTCTCTTCATTGTCCTCTGAATCCCACCCTCATCGCCAGTGTTAAATATTGGGAATAAGGAGGCACAGGTGTGGAACAGTAACTTGTTTATTCAAAAGCTGCAGCAGTAACAGATCATCCCAGCAAAAGACATAGTCTGTCTCTGCAGACAGCTCTTTATACTAGACCTGTCTGTGCATCTTAGCCAATCAGCAACCAGGCTTTTCCCACACTTCAGGCACTTTTGCACCTAAGCTCGGCTTGGTATTTTTTCACTCTTTATTTAAATATTCAACACCAACCCACTAGCTCAGAGAATGATCCTTTCGTCTGTCTGTCTATCCTATCTATCATTTAACTTCCTTTTCCTTCCTTGTCCCACTGAATTCCTTATTCCCAAAGCTAAGGCACATGTACCAGTAGCAAATCCTCCTCCCTAATTCCAAACTCATTTTTTTTTTTATCATGAAGAGTGGTATTTATGCAGTGTATATATTGGATTTGCTTTCTTCTTTGAAACAGCAGTATATATGTTCTTCCATCAGAAGCCTCTAGGGATTTCTCCCTTCAGTAGCTTGAATGGTATTTCCCCACTGAATGCTATTTCTCAATGATTGCTATTTTCCCTTTCATTACATTTCCCATTAACGGTTACCTCTACCCTTGAATGTTTTGTGAATGTTTTTCATCTTTTCATTGGTATTCTCACAGCACAACTGAGTGAATATATATTTTGGTTTGATGAATCCTGACCCTGAAAATCAAGAGGGAGCCCCAAAGATGTACACAAAAGTTCACATTCCATGATACCTCATCAGCTTACTTTTTCACAAATTTATCTTGGGTTATCTTATCTGTGATGCATTTGGGAAGGATACAATGAACAGTTTATTTTATGGGATCTCATGAGGAATTCAAATGATGCTATGTTCACTATTATCCGGCAACTTTTTTGGGGGAGCCAGGCACAAAAACAAAGAAGAAAAAATTATTTATTATTATTTTATTTATTATTTAAATTTATATACCGTCCCCTCTCCCTGAGGACTCGGGGCAGTTTACAGCAAGTAAAAAATACATGAACAAAATTTAAAAACCAGTATAAAACAATTAAATTTGCTGATATTTAAAAATGTACTGTTAAAAGTTAAATTATTTATAAAATTTAACACCCAAAATTAAAATAAAATTAAAATTAAATTAAAATTTCCCCTTTTGTGAGGTGCTGACAAGCAAAGTCAATGGGGAAGCCAGATTCACTGTCTTACTAATTAACAATTGCAGTGATTCACTTAACAATGGTGTCAAGAAAGGTCGTAAAATGGAGCAAAACTCATTTAACAAATGTTTTGGTTAACAACAGAAATTTTGGGCTCAAATGAGATCATAAGTTGAGGACTACCTGTACTAGAAACCATCTATCTGGAAACATTCTTGTGGTTAGGCATCAACAAGAATCAATGAAATATTTGAGAACATTAATAGTCTAAATCCCCAAACATGTGCAAGAAAGCCTAATGTAGATGCTAGATTAGAAGAATACGTAATACTCGTGTCTGTGTACAAAAAAATCAACGAATTTCTACTTCTCCCCAACATGCTACAACACCACAATCACAACAAGAAGTAGTCTTCAGATTCATCTTCTATGAAGATTGTTGCAACATATCTTTAAGAAATATCGCTCTTTTCTCATTCCATAAAGGTCCTATGTAATCTTAGATAGCTAGATGGGCAGTGCCTAAATTTGATAAATAAAATAAATTTGAATTAAATTGTTGGAAAGTTCAATCCCAAAGCTGTCTGAAAGCTGGAACAATCATGCAGGCAAGCAGGCCATTTACTCTCACTGAGTTCTGCTAGAAGTGAAGTTAAGCAGATGTTCCAGTCCAGCCCAGGATGGACCTTCCATAATATATGGTTTCCAAGAAAAATTAAGTGAAATTAAGTGACAAGAACGGGAAGCATCATGCATCGCAGTGAAACCTACCCCTTGTTTGATTATATCACAGAATATAAGTATTAATATGTGTGTGTGTTGTAGCACATTTTTAGGAAATTTATGGTAAAATCGTGCTATGGCACTTACCAATGGTGGCGTTGAATTATCCAAGAGATAAATGTCATCAAACTCCCAGCGGGGCTCAGATTCAAAGTCAGCTGCTTCTAACCTTTTAGGGGTTGTTGCTAAAGGAGCCGGATGTGTGACTCGTTGAACATCAGGTACTTTGGCAGAGTGTTCTTTAATTAGGTTTGTTTTGTTGGGTTGCTTTCTCAGGTGAGTTTGATTTGCTCTAGAGGGCAGTGTGGCATTTTTACCAAGAAACTGTTCTTGTTTGGCTGCTTTCCCTGCAGTCTGCTTTCTTGGGGGTACTGGTGTCACCCGTTTAGCCTTTTCTTTCTCCTTGTGTTCATTTCCTGGTGCCGTATCTTGATTTGTTTCTTCCTTTTTGTTGGAGGCTGGTGAATTATTCTTCCCATCTTTATTAAATGATCGTGTTTCAACCAAAGTTTTGGCAGGGTTTTGGCTTGCTGCAAGTATCTCCTTACTCTCTTTGGCTTGAGTTTTGTTTAACGAAGGCCTTTCTTTCTTCTCGGCTGATTTTTGACCGGTTTCCACTACGACAAGCCTACTCCTGTTTTGCTTTTGAAGTGATGTTGTTAGATCTTGGAACTCAGCATGCCTCTTATGGGTATTGTAGTTTCCCGGTCTCTTCACAAGATCTTTCTGCAGTGAAGAACTGCCTGGTCCCACTTTTGTATCTTGAAGCTCTAATGTCTTTAGACTGGTAGCTACAACTTCTTGAACATCATTTTGGATGCCAAACAGAGGCACCTTTTTGGCATATCGAAAACTAAAGAAATGGCTGAAATGCAGTTAAAAAGACAATTGCATTCAAAATGTATTTATTTAAAGTAGTCCATATGTATGACATTTAGAACGCAGGTGTCTATATATGATAAAAATAAAAAACCTAAATAAATCTCCTGAGCCCACCTGGATTGCAGACTTCCTATTCAGAAATGTTTGCCTTTTAACCCATTCCCTTTTATCTTTTTAAATGCTACACCTGATCATATTTTTGCTATCTACTGTCTAATTAATTCAAGAAAAATTCTTTAAGAAAAAATACTGATGAGTGATATATAGCACATAAAGCATACTATCTTGGCTGATACAGTTTACATTCTCTTTTTAGGTCACTTGGAAATACTTGGGTATCTCCTTCAGAGCATAATATCTTGGCATTTATTGATTAAATATAATTGTTCTCTCATTTTTTGGTTCTGACTTCACCTATTTCTTTCCTGGCCATGCTCATATTTTGAGTACTTGTACCTACTTCAACATGTTGCATAAGACTAAACATGGCCCCACAATAAGGAAATAAATATCCAACTGTCAGCCCTTTAAGGCAATCCAAACAAAAACCGTCAACAATGAGTACTTACTCTACCTTTCTTGTAAGGTTCCATTAATAGAATCTTGTAAGTCTGAAGATATGTCTCTCCTCCCTTACTCTTACACTCCTGAAAACTAAGGAGGATCCCTTTGCAGATGTCTTTTCCACCCTTTTTTCAGACTTGGATTTCATTTATCAGACCAGTCTGTAGGCTGCTGATCTTCCTCCTGATCATTCCCACATACCTCAGCCTTTGTACGTGGCAGCTATATAAGAAATAGTCACCAATAGCGATTGCACTTAAATTTATACGCTGCTCCACAGTGCTTTACAGCAGTCTATGACTGTTTATCATGTCAGCATATTGCCCCCAACAATCTGGAGCCTCATTTTACCGACTTCTGAAGGATGGAAGGCTGAATCAACCATGAGCCGATCAGGATTGAACTCCAGGCAGTGGGCAGTCAGCCTGCAATACTGCATTCTAATTAGGAAGGGTTTAGTTTCCTATGAATTTGGGTTGCCCTATTAACCTTGCCTCTAGAGTTGGGTGAAATGAATTAGACCTAACTTTGGCTGTCTGAAGATATGGAATAGGATGTGTTTAAATTGAAGTGTATTGGGGAGCACTGGTGGAATTCAATTTCTTTTTTACTACCAGTTCTGTGGGTGTAGCTTGGTGGGCGTGGCTGGGGGGGTCATGTGACTGGATGGGCAGTTTCTGTAAGCAGGGCAATAAAGATTAGGCTAGAAACAACACCAGGATGTTTTTTTCCTGCCTTCCTTACAGGATTAACCCTGTAAAGTGGAAAAAAACAAAAGGAGGTTTCTTCTAACAACCCTTCCTCCAAACTGCTTAGAAAATTTACTACTGGTTCTAGCAAACCTGCTAGAACCTGCTGAATTTCACCTCTGTTGGGGAGGAATATTGTTGTGTGTATCTGCCACATTGACTTTATACTACACATCTACTACTGGACATGTTCCCATTTCTCACACCACAGCAGAAGGAACTAGGGCCAATACATGGCTAGCAGCCCAAACCCCAGTTATGGAACACATCAATTCACACTCAGTCAGTTGATTGTGTTGTTGAAAGGATTTACAAACCAGATGAATAAGGATAACAATGAGGAAAATCGGGCTACATTTTCTATTGATTGGAAATGCTTTGCAATCCAAACTGATTGTGGCAGGGAATGCCTTTCTAAGATTCCTTCCCTTCCATAAGGTTCTTTCTTTTCTCAAAAATCAAGAGGCTAGACCTGTAAAGGAATTGAGAACTCACCTTGGGAAAATGGAAGATATGAACAAGCAGTTATGGGAGAACTTTCAAAACAGATTACATAGAAAGAGGGAAGTGTGAGGGGAAACCCCCACCCTCATAAAATAACCTAGTCTTGATTTTAGTATAGGATGGGGAGAAAGCAATATGGGGAGGCTTTTAATGTCCTGTTATTCTCTGTCCCACAGCAAAGAGCAATTATCCTGCTTTGAACACATTACACAAAGACCTAGCTCTCTGGAGAAGGCTCTAAAATGCTGGAGAAAATAGGAGGATTACTAGCAGCAAGGTGGATTGATTCAGTTGCAATGATGGTGAGTGTACCACTGGAAAGCTTGAAGGACCAAGTCAGACACAGATCATCAGAGAGAAAAACTACCTATGTGGTCACGAAGTCCATAACATAATAATAGCATATAATTATAACATATAACAAACATTCTTGGAATCCCTGCAGTGCTTGTTTCTTGATGTGGCCAGTCTCAAAGGGTTCGCAAGACCACTCAATTCTGCATTTTGTACTTAGACTTTAGGCTGCAAAGGTGAGGTATACATTGAAAAGTGTGATAATGAGGACACAGTTTGTTGGGGGCAAGATGCTGACTCTGTAAACTGCTTAGAGAGAAAGGGCTGTAAAGCCCTGTGAAGCGGTATATAAGTCTAAATGCTATTGCTACTACTAGTATAATGATAACTATCTCTTTGGGGTTCTCCACCTTATTTATAGACTGGATTTTCATTGAATTTTAAAAGTGGGTAAGAGAAGCAAAACTTCTATTTCTTTATAGTGACTATATATTTGGTACACCAGTATCTTGGCTGGTAGGAAAACACAATCAGTCCACCCCTCCAGATGCGTTTATATAAATATATTTAGCTATAATGCAGTAAATTAACAAAAAGAAAAAAAACAACACCCCAAAACCCAGTGTATAGGTACTGTCTATGGTTGAAAGTGATTTATAAAAGGAGATTTTTCTTCTTTTATAATTATCTAGGGTTGCCATTGCAGTTCATAAATTACATTTGAAAATATTTATTAGATAAGCAAAAGGACAAAAGGGACAAAACCAGATCTTGGTGGAAAATAGTCTGCAATGATTGACAAATTGATATGAAGTTAAAGTAAACCCAGTGTACAATAAACAATGTTTATATGCATCAATTGTTCTGAAAAATAGGGTTACGATGATATACCCATTTATCATTCATAGACGTGTAATGGAAATACACTGCTGAGGTGCCAGCCTTTTAAAAAATGATTTTTGTGAGAATTGTTGGCCTCTTTCTGACTCACAATCTTGTGCCAGCTTACCATGAATTTCTTTTTAACCTCCATTGCTTTGCTGCAGGAAAACTGCCTTGATAATACAAGAATCTAATGCTATGGGACAGAAAAATCCATTTGTGGTAGCTTTAGCTTTCACTGAACAGAAGAATAGTGATTTTACAAGTAGGCTTATAGAACCCAAAATATGCAAAACAGAGGATTTTTTCATGTGACATTTTCCTCCTCCTGTCTGCAAGAAATGGATGGAAGCTGACTGCTTCAGTTTTACTTTTCTTGGCAATTTGCTTCTGAGTTCAGAAATGCCATCCCATTGTTTCCTAAAAGAAAAGTATTCTGAAAGCAATGTTATTGCTTTCTTTTGTTTTTAATTCTTCTTGGACACGGAGCTATCCCAACCCCAAGATTAATACTAGAGAGAGTGCTATTTTCGTGCCAAAATAGTACAGGAATGGTGGAAATGCTACTTTGATCCAAGAGCATTTCCTTTGTATTGTAGAAAATTAGCACCCGCCCCTCTCCTAGAAGAATGAAATATTTTAGGAAATTTTAAAAAGGCAGAATATTATATTGCCCTAAAGGAGGAATGGAGAAACATGTTCTTGGAGACAGACAGCAGCCTCCATCTTTCTTAATAGCCCTCAGCAGATGTCAGCACTTAAGACAGGGGTAGGGAACCTATGGCTCGGGAGCCAGGTGTGGCTCTTTTGAGCATTTCATCTGGCTCGCAGAAAAAAGCTT
>JAEANM010010555.1:0-15739 GCA_017656035.1 Myanophis thanlyinensis
CATCTCAAAGAAGGCAGATGCGCTCTACCTAATGAACAATTATCCTAATATCTCATGCAAACACAGAGAGAAACATATTGCCTAAAATATGACAAAGAGAAGTAGAATCACACATGAAAAGGTAAGATATGGTTCATAAATGATAGAAGAATGTAAGATTACATGTTTTCATATAATTTTAATTTTAAGGAAATTTGTTTTTGGTTTATTGAC
Organism: Myanophis thanlyinensis; assembly: GCA_017656035.1. Taxonomy (NCBI): domain Eukaryota; kingdom Metazoa; phylum Chordata; class Lepidosauria; order Squamata; family Homalopsidae; genus Myanophis; species Myanophis thanlyinensis. The sequence continues at coordinate 214 of JAEANM010010555.1, forward strand.
CAAAGCAAAGATTATGGTAGACAATGGGAATTTGTTACATCATTTGTTACATTGCAGAACATCTGATTATTCTTCAGAGTAATCTTTATAATGATCAAGAAATTATCCTAATTTATTTTTATAGTAGCAGTAGTACTTAGACTTATATATCACTTTATAGTGCTTTACAGCGATTTAAAGCGGTTTTACAAAGTCAGCATATTGCCCCCAACAGTTTGGGTCCTCATTTTACCCACCTTGGAAGGATGGAAGGCTGAGTCAACCTTGAACCTGGTGGGATTTGAACTGCCAAATTACAGGCAGCTGACTGTAAACAGAATTATCCTGCAGCACTCTAACCACTGCACCACCACGGCTTTTATTAATGCTTTTATGGTTTATTTTAACTGAAAACTGCCCAGAATCATTTAGGGACATAGGTGGTATAGAAATGTATAAATAAATAGATAAATAAATTGTAACACAACTTTAATTTGAAACACAACTTTAAAATAAAGAAAGGAATGAGTCATACATATTATCTCCATGTTGTTTAAGTTGTATATTAAACCTGTTAAGAATCTCAGGACTAAAATACAGGAAGTTTCTGACTTACACCACCAATTGGAATGGAATTCCAGTTTAAATCATTGCAGTCGTAAATTAAGGGGACTAGAGCTGATATTTTTGATATTGTTGCAGCAGTTATTAAGTGAATGTGTAATCATAAGTCTGAATTGTGATTGTTAAGTGAAATACAGTCATTAAGCCAATCCATTTCTCAAATGGGCATTTTTTTTTAATGGAAACTGTCCAAAACATGACAAATTGCTGTTATATGACTGCAGATGGTGCAACTGGTAATAAATGCAAGTTGATTGTCAAACACCTGAAATGGGGTCATGTGACAACAGGGTGACTAGAACAACATTTTATGACAACCAGAAGTGCTTTATGGGCCATAAAGTAGCCTTGTTGACACAGTTGTAACTTAAAATGGTTGTTAAATGGCCATATATTAAAAACTACCTGTAGTTTGGAGCTATACCATTACTATAAACACATTGAAAATTGCAGATGATATAATTTTGTAAAACTTGTACAATAATGTAAAAAATAGTAAAATCATGAAGATTCTGGCCTAATTGAATCTAATTAATCTTCACTGAGTAATACTACAAGTAAGTTACAAAGAGAAGGAAAAAAGAAACCACAAACAGTTCATTTTGACTACCCATTTATAAAGATGAAAACTCTTCTTGAAACATAAAACATTCAGGAAAACTGATATTTTGAAGCAACTTTGGAAGGAAATGAAATTAGCTATTTTGCCAGTACCAACAAGTCCAACTTCAAATAAAAATCAATATAAACATAAAACTTAACCAAAACTATGAAAATTATGTATTTGAAATATTTGATTTCTTTTAACTATCCCTACATTAACTTCATTCCTAAATTGAAGGCTATTATTGTCTGAGTTGGCAGCACTTCATAATGAAAATTACAGCTCCATTAATTTAGTTTTGTTTTAAATTATACTAAAACAAAATATAAATATATAGGAAAAGGAAAGCCAATTCAGTTTTGTGAAACAATATTCTAAGCCAAGAATAGAAAATATGCTAGAGCTACTTTAAAATTTGTTATAAATACAGCAAATTGTGTTTATTGAAGGATGACCCAAAGTTAAAGAAGCATTTCTGAACCATAAGAATCTGCAGTTGGCTGCCAGTTCTTGATTTATCTATTTTCTTCATGCTCTCCATGTTTATTGCTACTAAAGTCTAAATACCATAGTGTTGTGCGATACAATAGATAGCTTTTACTTGCCTCCAGGCCTACAGTGACCCACACATCTGAGAGAAGGTAAAACAGCAGGTAGGAAAGCCGCTTCATTAAACAAAAGGAGAATGTCATAGGCAGGAAGTATTAAAGTAAGGAAAAAATGGGAACATTTTGTAGTCCTATTTTCACAGCTCAAATTTTATGGCTCTGAACTTCCAATATTGCTTAATTCCGCTGCAATTAAGAAACTGCTTGCTATTTTGCTACATGGGATATTTTTTGTTCCTTAAGTATCTCACAATATGCTTTCTCCCACACATATTGAATACTTTTGAAGGCATGATCAATGTTTATTTTCCCATACATAGCAAGTATAATCTGTTTGCATGTGTTTTCTTTCCATAGGTAAAATTCAATTATTAAAAGTATCACCATTATCAACTCTTTATACAAGAGTGATTTGTGGTCTGGAATAGAAAATGGTATAGGGGAGAGTAATACTTAGTATCTCTAAACAACACTCACCATAAAATATATGGGTCTTTTCCAGATTTAAATTAATTTCTTGGAGTTTAACAGAAAAGGCAGTTAGCAAAGTTCACTTCTAAGTGCCGTAAAATCAAAGCTATGCATATAGTTACTTCATTCTGAACAACCTTATCAGCAGCTGTGTAGGAGTACATGCTGATAGTTACAGCTGCTGTAGTTACAGAACACTGTAGATATTATGGAAAGAGCAAGGAGTGTCGCTCCCATTAGGCAATTCTGATGGAAGGGGAATTAACAATATCACATCAAACTGGGTAAATTCACACCTTACATTTTTGCAAATCACTCCAAAATGTAAGTAACGTTTGACAAGGTTTGGGGCAGAATTATTACCAAAGTTAGGACTTCTAGAGTTCTTCAATCTATCATTAGTAGTACTAAAACAAAAACCTGTAGAAATTCTGGTACTGATTTTATAAACATAGATACAGTCATATTTCCAAACTGTTCACCAGATTGGCATTTGTACTAACCTGAAGTCTGGAAGTCTATCTGGATAGGATTGGAGAAACCATCAACTGCCTTCCGCCATCTGCCTCCACCCCCTGGTGACCATGCTGTCACTTCACAGCGATATAGCCCGGCATCAGAAATCTGAGTCTGGTACATCCTATAGCGAAACTCATTTTCTTGGATCTTTTCCAAGACTACACCATCCACCCGGTCTTGGTCTGTCCAGTCTTCCCGTCTAACTACTGAATCTTGATTGAGAGAAATGATACGAGTAGTGCCATTTGGTCTTGTCTGATCACTAAGAGACTTCATTGCTGTAATGAGAACTGAATAACGAGGAGTCTTGATGTTCTGGGATGACACCTTGCAGGTCATTTCAAATGTATGCCCTGCCGTGAAGAATGGTTTCAGCTTCACGGCCTCTATAGTCAGTGTGTAATCTGAGAACAAGAAAGGAATCACAGACATAAGCAGCAAGCAAATGGTGGATAAATGTTATGCAGTAAGCAAGGGATTATATTGTTAATATCCTATAGACTGTCTCAAGTTTGTTTAAAAGAAATGAAGGGCTGCACCATAATTAGTTGGATGTAGACATACAAAGCATCACAGAATAGTGTGCACCTCTGCAGTTTCTCTGTACTCAATGGTGTTTATTACAAAACATATGCAAAGCTTTAGCACAAATTAACAGCAGGTTTTGACAATGCATGAAAACAAAAACAGTAGGAAAGCACACAGAATAATTACATACTGATAATTTCAACATGTTCTTGAGTGAAGTCCTAACTGAATTTTTATAAGAAATTAGAGCTTTAGTTGAAAAAAAATTGTACAAATGAGCACACAAACAGCATCATAAAAATGAACTGGTAATACTTTCTATTATAATTGGTTTAGGGAATAATCTGTCAAATATGAAATAATTCATGACATGATGATTACTCATCCTTAAAATGTATCTCAAAATAATAGCCCCTGGAAATTTAGAATTACTCACTTTTGAAATTTTATTTTAAATTGTCTTCTATTGGAACGGCTTTTACGTTCCTAACAAAACGTAAGACATAGAATTACAGAGTTATTCAGCCCAGGGAGTGGTTATATCTGGCCTGCGGGGATTTCCTTGAAACAGCGAAGGACTGGCTGCCTCTGCCAGTGAAAATGGAGCTCAGAAGGGCCGCATGTGGCCCTCCCGGGCTCAGTTTTCGGCTACGATGGCCTCCTCCAATCCTCTCCAGCAAAAATGGAGTTTGAGAGGGCCACATGTCCAGAGTTTCACTGGCAGAGCACCTGGGCTACCATATGCGCCTCTGACTTGAGAGATGTCAAGTTGGCCATGCCCACCCTGGCCACACCCACCCAGCCCAGAAGTCAAACATAATCCTGATGTGGCCCATGAAATTGAGGTTGATACCCCTGCCCTATACCATTTCAGACAAATGGCTGCCCAGTGTCTTCTTAAAAGGCTCTAGTGATGGAGCATCCACATGCTACTACTGTAAAACATTTTTAAATGTTAAAATTAAAATTTTTTAATTACATCTATTCTTACTTTTTAACAGTGACCAACCTGACATCAATTTAGTAGCCAGCAAAATATCACCTCTTTATATAATTTCTTCTGCTTGCAAGACAATCTGATTTGTAAGACAGACTGGAAATGTCCCATATGAACAAACAAAAACAGTACTGCTCAATAGTGTACAGCAGGTAATATGTCACTATATGAAGAATAAAATGATCTTCAAGATACAACCAGCAGTGTTACCAATTGTATTCTATTGGACCAACTAAAGGACATTCTGGTAAAATGAAATAGTCATTACATCGCTGGTTGCATGGATCACAAAAAGAGATAAACATTAAGAACACTGCATAAATATTCTCTTGGCAACACCATATAACCTACTATGCAAACCATTCAAACAATAATAGTTGTAACAATAGCAAAAACATTTTTTAAGAAGCTGAACATACTTAAATGGATTGTGTGGGATATTAACATAATACATGTATATTTGTTTTTATTTTTGTATTAATTTTTTATGCTGTAGATATCCCCTATGAGGTAGTCACCTGGATGATTGTATGTTACTGCAGTTAACCTCTATAAGCCTTGGAAATGGTGTATATGGAAATTAAGTTCTCCTATCAGACTAGTACATTTTGGAAAACAGACCTAACCATCTAACAAGTTATAAATAGTTATCTTTTCAATTGCATGGATCAAATGTAAGCTTATACAAATAGTAATCATGATTTAAGTTCTGCATACATGATTCTAGACAGCAATAATAAATGTTAAAAAAAAGCTAAGGAATATTTACTGCAGAGCATCAATGCGCACAAATTATCACATAGATCATAATACTGTGGCCAGATAAATACAGTTGAATAAATAAAACCATTTGAACCAATAATTCCAAATCTATGTTCTTCTAGTCCTTGACATATGATACCACAGTAATTTTTATTTTTATTTATTTAATCAAATTTCCACTCCAAGCATCTCAAATGACATATGACATGCAATGACAATACGGTTATGTTTTACCCTACAGACTTTCAATTTCTCACATTTAAACAAAAGGGATGGAAAAGTTAATGATAAGCAGAGTTGAGCCATATTCTAATGATGTTTTACTATTACTAGAAGTAACAGTAAAAGAAAGCTTAATTTTTTTACCCCATAAATTATTTTTTAAAAAATTTAAATTCCAGGATTATCATAGGACCATAAAAATCTAATATTGTAGAAAGCTGCTTTTTTCCTGTAATAATATTTTTTTCAGGTTGATCTTAAATTGCTTTCTGTTGAGAAATACTGTATAGCTACTTTCCGTATCACATTATCTGGCAAGTTTCTTAACAGCTATACACTACTGGGAAATTTTTACAGTGTAAGAAGAAATTTATATTATAAAAACCTTTTATAATATAAATCTATATTCTATAAAAACAAATTTATATCAAATACGTTTCATAATTCACAAATCAGAAAATTGATACAAATCTCAGATATCATAAAGCAATAATCAGACTGAACTAAATATCTGCATTTGTACTGTAAGTAAATGGATATAACTGAATTTTCTTGTTTGAACTTACAGAGTTTATCCAACTTTAATTATCCAGTAATTAATTAAAAAGTGCTTTACCAATATTGAGCATACATACCGTGTTTTCCCCAAAAACAAGACCTACCCTACAAAAAAAATAAGACCTAGCTTGATTTTTAAGTGTGTGCTTAATATAAATCCTAGTAAAGATCATAATCAGCCTAGGGGTGGGCATGGACAGCACCAGATGTGGCATGGGGACAAACTGTCCAGAAGCAGCTGCAGCCTGTGCAGTGCAGATGGAGGCAGATGGAGGAGGGAGGCAGGCGATCCGGACATGCCATGTGGACCATGGGAAAGCTGAGAGTTGGTGCATTGGAGCAGGCGGCCAGCCATAGAAGGTTCATCTTTGCACAGTGACACCAGCAGATGAAGAGAGAGGCAAGGGAGGAGAGGCAGGCTGATGCTCTGTGTGGACCACAGGCAAGCCAAGGGATGTGAAGGTGAGCCTTCCATGGCCAGCTGCCTATTCCATCCCATCATCTCTTAGCTTGCCTGCGACCCGCACAGCACATCCAGATTGTGTGTCTCCCCCGTGCCTCTGCTACCATCTGTTGCCAGTGCCACTGCATGAAAATGACCCTCCCACAGCTCCGGCCACTGACTCTCAGCTTTCCTGTGGCTCTCATGGCACATCTGGATTGCATGTCTCCCGCCCGTCCCTGCTGCTTGGACAGGTAATCAACTCACCTGCACTGCTGGGTTGCACAGCTCCAGAGTGCACCAATCTAGGGGCCAGCAGGCTTCCACTGGAAGTATTGGCACCCACATGCTCTTCACCTTTTGTGCATGTGCCAGGGGGGGCGCCCAATCAGGCTGATCATCCTGAAATCATGTTTTCCCCAAAATAAGCCCTGGTACTTATTTTGTAGGGCCCCCCAATACTATAACACTGGGTCTTATTTTCAGGAAAACACAGTAATAGCAGAAAACAAACTATATATGTAGTTGAGATTGTTATAGGAAAGAATTTTAACTGCTTCCTAAAGAAGTCGAATCAACTCTTTCCATCACTGGGGAATAGTTAGATATAGAGATATTGACCGTCACTGTCTTAGTTACTTGAAATTTCTGCATGAGGCCATCACTTTAAAAAAATTATAACCTGTTATTTTACCTGTAAATAATTTGGAATTAAAGAAGTATATATGCATTTCTGGTACTTGCCAGTGTTTCTTACTTCCCTTAATCTGTTCCCAGTTTCTACAATCACATGTTTTAGATTTACAGCACAAAAAAGGCAGGTCATGTACCGTGGAGGCAGAATTCTTATTACAGAAGTGAACTAGCTTGGCATTTAGAACTGTTTATACAACAATGCATTATCCTCTAATAAAAATACCCTGAATATCAAACACAGGTGAATCTTTACAAGGCAATGGGGAAATAAGTTATTCCAAGCTCACAATATACTTCACAAATAAAACGTCTTACAGATACCCTCCCTCAAGAGATACACAAGATAGTTGTTATGATTACATTTTGTTGTGTTCAAGCAGCAGTTTCACAACAAGAAAACACTAGATGATAACACTGCACCAAACAAAGGACGGAATGATTCAATGCTATACAAATGCAATAGTAAAAGAGAACCAATCAATGTAACACAAGTAGGCTAAGTTCTCATTTTGAGTATTAAACGTTCTTCAAAGATGGAAAAATTAATCTTAAAATGAAGCAGAAAAATACGTTTCTTATATGAACATTTCCCACTTCTTAACTATTAAGTTCTTACTTTCAGTAGTTAATTTCTAAACTATTTTATAAACTATGTAATTTTAAATTAATTAGTATGCTGTATATATCATTAATGCTCAAAAAAGGATATAGTTAACATTTAAGCACACTTTTAAAGCACCTTCTTTGCTTCTTCAGAGGCAGCATTAGTCAAAATTGGGAAAGGTGAAACATCTGTCATCCAGTGACTAAAGAAATGGCAGCATATTTGAAAGGAACTCATGAGCATATTCTTTTGAAAGGAACTCATGAGAATATTCTTTTTAAAGGACAGATTAAATGTGATGTGGAAGATCTACAAACACAAGCCCTTTTCACATGCATACACATTCTGCAAAGTTCAAACAGAAACAGTCAGAAATGGCTACATTAAATTGTTAGTTCATGATAAATTTGGATATATTCTTAACATGTGCACCTACTTCCCTTCCTTCATTCCAGTAAGAACTACAAAAAGGAGGGAGGGAGAAAGAGACAGAGGAAGGAGAAGGAAGATTAGAAGAAAAAAGGGAGGAAGAGCAGACAAGATAGAAATGGTAAGAAGAAGGGAAGGTAGGCAAATAGAAAAGCACAACTGGATAGAGATGAATTACGGGAAGAGAAGTTGAACAAGAAAAGAATGAAATCTTATTTAAGTATTACAAAAAGAATTAAAATTCATCAAGCTAGTAGCTCTTCAGAAGTGACAAGTCATTTCCAGTCTAGGTCTCCTGTGCTGGATTTTTTCAGCTTATTGCACCTCTTATCTATCTTGTTTGTATTTGACAGCATATCCTCAGAGAACCCTCTAAATCCCTGAGTAAATTCTTGGGATTTAATCCACAGCATGGATTAAATGCATGTGATTAAGTCATTAATGCAAGTGCCATGACTTAATACATTTGCATGAGATGTCATTTCCATGTTGCATGTGTCATAATTGGGTTTGTTATGGAGTGCTACTAATTCATAGATATTTATTTGGGAAAAACCCTCATATTATTAAGTAAACAGTCTATTGCAAAATTTAAAGAAATCTGAAGTAACGGTCATATTTCTTAAATTGTCTGTACCAAATTCTTGTGGATTTTCGGTATCATACCTAGGTTGTTGTAAGAATAAAGCCTGAGGTACACTGAAAAGGTAGACTCTCATTGCCGGACATCTAATGAGAGAAGTGATTATGGCAAGTCAGGTGGAAAAATTGAATTCATATATATGTTTGCTATCTACTTACTATTTATTTTTACTGTTAGCAAAACTTTGATACAGCACAATTTGAGCAAAAATGTTTGTATATCTTGCAATTTCAATTCTTACTTTGTCTACTTCATCACCAACATTTCTTATGTTTTTATATGATGTCAATTTACTTCTATGAGAAAAAGATATGTGTAAGGACATCCAAAAGGCAAAAAAATGTTCTCCCCAAATGGGAAAGTATCAAATGGCTTTATTTATTTGCCGTATAGCATCTACAAAGGTCATGAGATCCCTGATATACAAATTTAGCTTCATCAGCATATACAATATAGGAGATAATATATTAAATTAAGATAAACCATAACAAAATAACCATAATATGTAGCCATAGAACTATAATGGGATAGATGTTATAATTCAAATGGTTTAATCAGATCTATGGTGGATTGATAGCCACAAAATGTATTCAGTAATATACAAATAATATACAATATAAAGTCTCCACTTGCACATACATGCTAGTCATTCCCGACTCTAGGGGGTGGTGTTCATCTCAGTTTCTGACAGCCCTTTGCAGTCACTTTGAAGACCTCCTGGCAGAACGTAGAGCCAGGACCAGAATGAAAACCATAGCCCAAGGGCGTAGGTCAGTGGCTGAATACATGCAGGAGTTTCGGAATCTGGTTTGTCACATGCATGGCTAGTCCCAAGTAACCCTGATGGAATGCTATAAGGATGGGCTGAATGATGATGTCTATAATGGCTGCATGGCTCCCCGGGATCTCCAATGCTGGTATGTCCTGGCCGGGGAAGTAGAGCTAGACCAGACCAGAGATCGTGACCATGGGGGGGGCGCATGGAACCAACCCTCCTCCTCTGCCCCAAAAGAAGCTTCAAGAGCCCCAAAGCGTGCTCTGGCAGCCAGACCAAAGACCACAGCTTGTTTCAAGTGTGGGAAGGAGGGGCACCGGGCAACTGAATGCTTCAGCAAGACCACCTCCAAGACAACTACTACAGGACCCAGAAGAGTCGAGAGACAGCCAACCAAGCCTCATGAAACGGCACCTAAAGGAGTGGAAGTCCTGGAGTTCACTCCTCCCAGCCAGGAGGAACTGGGAACTCCGACTATCGTGGAGGAGAGTGAATCGGACTCTGACGATGACCTTGGGGTAAGTCAGCATGTGGGACCCCTCACCATTCCAGTAGAACTGCAGGTGCCTTCTTCTACACCCTTTTGGACTCTGGGTGTACTAGATGAGTAATTAGCCCTGATATGGTAGAGAAGTTAGGGTTGAGACTGAGAACCCTGAAGACCCTCATTGCATTTTGCCAGTTAGACGGGTCAGTGGCCGGGATGGGACTAGCTCATTTTGCAACTGAGCCAGTTGAGATGTGGATGGGGGATCACCATGAAACATTGAGCTTCATTGTGGTCCCAGGGATGGACCGACCCCTTATATTTGGATTACCCTGGCTACAGAAATGGAACCCCCATGTAGACTGGAGGAAGGGGTTGCACATTCACTCCACGCCCCCTGCGGGAGGAGATAGACCCACACCTCCATGAGCCAAATGCTCAATGGAACTGGTGGCCATGTTGAACAAGCACATTGAAGGAGAGGAAAAAATACAGAGAGTGTACTGGGACCTAAGAGAGGTCTTCAGCAAAAAGGTGTCGGACCAACTCCCACCTCATCGCCCCACAGACTGTAGCATAGAAATTCTCTCAGGGGTGAAACTTCCCAAATCAAAAATTTACGTGATGACCCTGCGAGAACTGGAGGAATTACATCTTTTCATTGATAAAAATTTGAAATGGGGTTTCATCCAACCTGCAAGACCTTGAGTAGCAGTTCCAGTACTGTTCCATGAAAATGATGACTCTCTTCGCTTATGTGTGGATTATAAAAATTTAAATGCCATAAGCGTGGAAAATGTGTACCCCCTACCCTGCCCCTTATGAAGGACATGTTGGCCCACCTGATGAAAGGCAAAATATTTACCAAGTTGGACTTAACAGAAGCTTACTACCAAGTCCACATAAAGGAAGGGGACGAGTGAAAAATGGCCTTCAATTGCCCTTTGGGGTGCTACCAATTCAAGGTGCTGCCATTTGGACTACAAGGGGCTCCTGCAGTCTTCATGCAACTGATCAATGAAGTGCTGTATGAGCTCTTATACAAGGGGATTCTGGTCTACCTAGATGACATCCTCATCTACAGTGAAACTATGGAGGAACACATCATACTTGTGCGAGCTGTCCTGAAGAAGCTCAGAGCCACCAAGCTATATGCCAAACTGTCAAAATGCAATTTCCACCGATAAGATTGATTACTTGAGCTACCGAGTATCACACGAGGGTGTAGAAATGGACCCAGAAAAAGTAAGAGCAGTCCTAGAATGGGCACCCCCACACACCAGAAAACAACTACAGAGTTTCCAGGGTTTTGCTATCTTCTACAGGCAATTTATCCCCTCTTTTGCTAAAATAGCATTACCAATCACGAATCTACTGAAGACAAAAGGGGAGGGCAAACCTAAGCCTAGCCGTCCCTTGAAGTGGACAATGTAATGTTAAGCCACTTTTGAGAAGTTAAAATGACTATTCGCAGCTGAAACATCCTGATCCCGAAAGCCCTTTCATCGTCCAAGCCAATGCAAGTGATGTAGTAATGGGGGCCGTCCTTTTACAAACTAATGCAGCAGGGGATCTACAACCTTGTGCCTACACGTCCAGGAAGCTTACTGAAACTGAGAGGAGATGGGCGATATGGGAGAAGGAAGCTTTTGCCGTCCGATGGGCCCTACTCACATGGAGGCATTTCCTTGAAGGTGCAAAGCACCCGTTTGAGGTATGGACTGACCACAAGAACCTGGAAGCCCTCAAAACGCCTTGCAAACTTACCCCAAAACAAGTTCTGTGGGAACAACACTTTAACATAAAGTGTTATTTAACATAAATAAATAATAACAGATTCAACTTTACCTTTCAGTACCTCCCTGGGGGGAAGAACTTTATGGCCGACGCCCTATCATGACTTCCCCAGTACAACAGTATTCAACCTGAGGTCATCCAACCAGTGATCCCCTCCAAGCAACTTGCAGTTCCAGTGGTTACCAGAGCCCAGAAAGTGGCAAACATTGATTTCCCCACCGACCTCAGTAAACAGCTAAAGGTGGCTTTAGACAGCGAAGACTGGTTCCTGTTACACAAGGATGAGTGCATATTGAGAGATGGACTAGCCTGGATAGGTTCCAAAATATATGTTCTTACCAGCCTCAGAAGAGCCATATTGGAACGGGCTCATGATTCAAAATCCGCAGGACATTTTGGTTTCGTAAAGACCCTACGTCTTGTGAAATGACAATTCTGCTGGACTTCACTTAAAAAAGACATTGAAACCTATGTTGCCAGTTGTCCTATTTGTGCTTCTGCTAAGAGATCTCTGGGAAAATCTGCGGGCCTGCTTCAAAGTGTGGCTAATTCCGCGGCCCCTTCGAAGGAGATTTCCATGGCCTTTATTGTTGAGTTACCTGAAAGCGGAGGAAACACAGCCATCTGGGTGGTTACAGACTTGTTCTTAAAACAAGTGCATTTCATGCCTTGTGCCAAGATCCCCTCAGCCAAAACCCTCGCCAAACTGTTCATCCAGCATGTGTATCGTCTGCATGGAGTACCCGACTGAATTATCAGATCGCAGGTACAGTTCATGTCTCAGTTTTGGCAAGAATTCTTGAAGCTCTTAGGCTCCACCCAAGGGCTAAGCTCCACCCATCATCCGCAAACTAACAGGGCTTGTGAACGTGCTAATTTGATTCTGGAGTAATATCTTCGATGCTACGTCAACTATCAACAGGACAATTGGGCGGAGTTTCTCCCGTTTGCGAGGTGGCTTATAATAACTCTCTCCATAGCAGTACAGGTTTCACCCCATTTAAAGTTGCATTGGGCCAAGAATTTATGCCAATCCCTGAACTACCCCAAGAAAAACCCCTGATCCCATTGTTAGTGGAGTGGATTGCTCAACTTCAGCTTATCTGGCCCATCATCTGTAAGGCACTTGATGATGTACATCAAGCCCACAAAAGACAAGCCAACAAGAAAAGGACTCCTCCAAAGGAATTCAAAGTGGAGGACGAGTCTTCTTATCAACTAAGTATTTACAAACTACTCAGAAATCAAAGAAACTAGGCCCTAAATATATAGGACCATTCTCTGTAGTGGGACTTGTCAACCTGGTTACAGTTCAATTACAGTTGCCAAAATCCCTGAGACACATTCACCCTGTGTTTCACGTTAGTTTACTTAAGCATGAGCACACTTACGTCCTCACCAGCCTGACCCTCCTGTCCCTCTTCTCATTGAAGGAGAACAACATTTTGAGGTTAAGGAAATTTTAGATTCCAGGAAACACAGAGGGAAAATACAATATCTAGTAGCTTGGAAACACTTTCCCCTTTCCCAAGCTGAATGGGTGGATGTTTGTAATGTCCAATTTGCTCCCAATTTACTCCACTTGTTTCATTCTAAGTACCCTGATAAATCATAATTCTATGACATGTTTCAACTGTATGTTTCTCTCCCCTCTGTTCTGTTTTTTTTTTCCTCCAGGACTAACGTCCCTGCTGCAGGGGGGGTGTGTCAAATGTCAGCCTCCAAGTTTCTACTTTTTTTCTGCTGAAGCTTCACTCTTATCAGCTGCCAAAGTAATGGGGGGAGGGGGAGCTGGGGGATATGGGGGGGAAGAGTGGTGTCTGGAATGCTGGTGTCTGGAAGCCCTTGTAACCGATTGCATTTTTCAGCCAAGATGTTTATGCCTGCTCAAGGCCAACTGTCCCAGAGAAGTAATGGTCACCAACACCTGCAGATGCCTGCCTTGTGACCCAATGAGAACTAAGGATTAGACGATCTTCTTCAGACCCTGGGGGGAGGGTTTTGTGGATTCTTTTGATAGGTACAATTTCCCGCAATTTTCCCAGACCTTGCTTCCGCTTTCTCTGCATTCGTTTCATTTCCCAGTAAAAGCTACCTGTTTTCAACCACAATGAATTCAGGATCTTCATTTCTTGGGATCTGATTGAGGCAGATCTGACACATACTTGCATTTGAAACCATATGATTATTGGTTTTTTGCTTAAAAAACACAACTTTCTTTCTGGAAACTATTTTATTTCCCCAGACTTTGTTACCATTAATGCCAGTAAAGATTAGTTAGGTCCACATATCAAAGTATCACCATGCTTTGCAAGAAGTTAAAAATTATTACTTTTTTACTTTCCTAATTTCAGTCATCCTTCATCTGTCAAAAGAAGCAATCAGTAGTAGAATAGGAAGGATAAACAAGACAGTTTTGTGGAAGGTTTAAGCTTACTAACAAGTGAGAGAAATCAACTGATTCCCTTTCAACTGAGGTTAAACAATTAATTCCCCACATAGCTAAATGCAGTTTTCCGTGTGCTAATGATGCAAGTTTTTTTAAAAGAAAAACTGATATAAGCATTTTACTCATGAACTTAAAAAACATATCTTAAGCTAATCAACCTTATTACGACAAACACCAGGGAATTCCTGTCTAGAAGGAATTACAGTTATGCACCAACTGAGAAGAGATTATACTAGAAGGAGAGATGAAAATTATCATTTTCCATTTTGTCCTCTTATACTTAGCCAGAGGCTTTCAAAAGATGTATAATTAAAATATAATATGTTTAGATTTTTTTCTAGCAATATTTTATGACCACTAAAATTATAATAAGTAGTGTAGAACAACTGAGGTAAAACATATTTTCAAGATGCCATCCTAGGGATAATTATTTGAATTTAATTGTGGCCTATTTCTAGAAAGATCTGTCACTGGCTTTTAGAAATAGTATTAAAATATTGCTCACCAATTAGTACTTTAATGTAATTTACTATATTAAGTAAATCAACTACATTTGTTACTACAAGTGAAACTGTTCCAAGGGGTTTACAGAGAACCTTATTCATGAATAATTAAAATGTTCAGCAGCAATCTAGATTCAAAGGGAAAGGGCAAAGGAAGATATCAACAAGTAAGTGCATTAATACTTCCTTCTTAATATCATCTTTTCCCCTTTGAATCAAAACCACTACATTGCCTTATAAAATATGATAAAATCTGAACCAGTTAGTGTAATATTCTCTACCTTAACAAAAATGTAGACTACACTGGTCATATGATTATGTTGCTTTGAAATACAGTCTTAGGTGATGTTACTCTTTTAAAAATATTGCATAAATAGGGGAATCATAGACTTCAAAGTAATCTTGGGGATCAATCCATTCATCAGTTAAATTCAATGTAATATTCATAAAAGGTCTCCCAGACTTTATTTATACTATCCCCAAAGAAGAAATGCCCATTGCTTATTAAGGCAATCTGTGTCATCAGGAAACTGCTTTCTGTTAGTTTTTGACAGAAATCTCTTCCTTTGAATTTAAATAATTGATTCTAGTCCTATTCTATGAAGAAGCAATCTTCTGTATCACAGTCCTTTGGAACCACTCTCTTACCTTCTTTTAACTATCTAGGAAATATAACCACAGCCCACGAATATACGTTATGCACTTCAACCAGCTAAAACCTAAACAAAGGCTAGTTCCTATATTAGCTAGAGCAGACATGGGCAAACTACGGCCCGCAGGCCACATCCGGCCCGTTGGGCTTTTTAATCCGGCCCGCCGAACTAGTTAC
>JAEANM010010556.1:0-15738 GCA_017656035.1 Myanophis thanlyinensis
TAGAGGAACAACCCCTATCCCGGGCCTTCCAGAGATCATCCACCAATGCGACCAAGGCTGTCTCCGTGCTAAAGCCAATATCCAAGGCAGGAATAGATTTGTTGATTCAGCTATCATAAAGTCAACATCTGGAATTATAGCCTTTATCTGGTTTTGTTCACTCTGGGTGGCCATGATGGACAAAGCAACTAGAAGTTGTTCTGCAATTATATTGGTGCATGAAGCTATGATCTTCACAGGATGGTCTCTTGAAGATAGGACAAGATTATATACCTAGTCATACAAAAGTAGACATGCTTAGTCTCCTTAATAAATCATTATCAAAGTACTCAAAGAACAAAAGCAAAAGTTTTTGTATTGGCCAAAATGATACAATTAAGAGTGTCAATTTAACTGAACGGTGCAAGATTTATCAAGAATAGAGGTTGATATTAATGAAAATAACTTACAGAATTTAATTTATAAGCCATTTAATCAGAAAAACAACTCCTAAAAACATTTCTTAAAACAAAGGAAAGAAAAGAAATTAAAATTTAGGAAAAAAAGGAAGGAAGGAAGGAAGGAAGGAGAAGGAAGGAAGACCATGTCAAGGAAATGAAAAAGTATTAAAATATCACACATTTTCACAGATTTATTAAGACACTCTAACCCATGGGTGTCAAACTTTCTGTGTTATGCTGTCACGTGATGTTTTGTGACATTTTCCCCCTTTGCGGAGTTGGGGTAGGCATGGCCTATGCATGATGCATCCGGCCTGCAGGCCGCCAGTTTGACACTCTTTGCTAAGACTTGCTAATAGTGTCAAATTTTTACAGATTTCTTAAAAGATAGCAGGGAGAAATTAGAAGACATTGGGGGACTCCAGACAAAGCATAAAGGAGGCAAGTGATGCCACCTTCTTCATGATACCATCATACAATACATATTACACAACATAACTGTTTTGTGTCATGATTGACTGACACAAATTGCCTAGTTACACCATGTAGCATGTATCAACATGGTTTTTACATGGCATCGTTGTTTTTCCTTAATATAATTTTATTAATTTTCAAAAAAGATACAAAATTAAAAGATAAACATACAAAAAAAGATTTACAGTAAAAAAAGAAAACGCTGAGGAAAGAGTGAAAGTGTAAAAAAGAAAGAGAAAAACAAGAGAAATAAAAATATAAAAAGAATGAATCCAAACATTTTTGGTGTCGATATAAATAAAAAACACATCAAACTCTTACTCTAAGATTAACGTTTGTCTAGATTATTTCCCATATAATTCTAATCATCAAATCCCAACATCAATTTTTCATTTCTTTCAGTTTTTTTTCAAAAAGTCCAAAAAAGTTTTCTAAGTACAAATAAAATTTGTCAGTCTTTTCTCTAAGCAATTTCATCATTGATACAAATTCTATCGGAGTCAAGATTCATTCTTTCATTATAGTTAATTGTAAGTCCTTCTACCTTTAAGCATATAAAAAAATGAGATACAAAAATCTCATTGCCATTATCATACATAAAAATATAAAAAAGTAACATGTTTCCATTTGCTTGTCACTTAAGCCCAAAAGAAAACCCTCTAGTTTAACTTTACATTCACTTTTAACACCTTCTGCATCAAAAAACATACTTGATTCCAGTAATTTCTAAGCTTTATTACACGTCCACCAAAAATGAAAAATTATTCCTTTAATTTGATTACATTTTCAGCAAATATCTGAGATTCCCTTATACATTTTTGACAATTTATCCAGTGTCATGTACAAATGATACATTGTTTCATAAAAAATCCTTGTAAAATTATAATTAAATGGTAAATTTCGACCATTGTTCCATACATTCTTCCTACGTTTCTACTATTTTTGTTAGATATATGAGCTTCATCTATTTTAGAATTGAAAAGTGAAACTTTCAGCTAGATAAATGACATAGTTTGCAAGATCTTGAGGAGTAAGATTAACCTCTTTCAGTCCAAAGTATCCTCAATACAATCAGATTATGGAGTGAACAATTCAAATAATTAAATCAAGACTTTACAAAGTACAAGATACACATGAGGATGTTCATTTAGTTTTATTGGAACATCAGAATATACTCTTGACTAGCCTGGAGTTATCCTCCCACAGTTATTGCCAAACCTCATATTAGGGACCCTCCTTCCATCTACCAAACAATTCTTCTGCATGAATTCCTCAGGGAATATATTTTCAATTGCAGCAGCAACAGGTTAAGTACAAGGAATATTATGATTGGATTGGCATGCTTAGTATCAGCCTGTAGAGCACAGGATTCAATGTGCATAGCAACAGCAGGGGGTCGGCAACTGGAAAGGATAATAACACCATATACAGATTGTACTATATTGAGATACCAGCAGGAAATAGTTAGTGACGCAATAGGAGATATCATCAGGAGAATCAAATAACCTCAAGGTTAGGATAAAGATTGAAATTCACGCAACAGAGTCAAACTGTATGATCTCTGCAGCTGTCGTGTCTTAGCAGTTGGCTTCACTTCAAAGAATCTGAAGATTCACAATCCTCAATAACTGGAAACAAGTGGAATAGGCAGCATTAGGAATAAAATTTGTCGTGTGTGTGTGTGTGTGTGCACGCCTTTGAGTGAAAATTGACTCCTGGCAATTGCATGGACAAGACCCCACAGTTTCCTTGGCAAGTATCTGCCAATGTCATCTTCTTAGATTTGACAGATAGAGGGACTGGCCTAAGGTTATTCAGCTTGCTTTGTGTGTAAAGTGGGAGTAAAACTTCAGTCTCCTGGTTTCTAGTCTGGTGCTTTAACCACTACACCAATCTGACTCTCATTAGTACAATTACTTACAGCTAAATATAAGAGAAGTTGGATGCTGAGTTCATATTTTGGTTCTTTATGCAAAATGAAGGTAGTTTTATAGTTTTTTTCTCAACATATTCAGAAATTTGATTCATGATTTATATGTCCCTAAATTTTAATCCTGATCAAATAAACCAATGTTATATTTCTTTCCTTTTTCTTTCCCCTTATTACAATCTAACAAGATTGTTAAAAAACAAGATCTAACAATATTTAATTCCTCCAAATATCTTAGAACTTGATTTTTTTCCTGCCTATCTCACCTAGTTTTTTAAAAAAAAAAAACTTTTAACAGGTCTCCTTTGTAAATCCAAAATAGGAAAATTATCCAAGTCATTTTTTATTTGTTATTGGAGTTGGGTGACATAAAAATATGAAATATACATAAAGATGATAAAGCCATAAATAATCCTTTCCTTTCCCACTGTTTCTCTAAGAAAACCAGGATGGTATGTAATTAATGTACTTCTTTATGAAATATAATTGGTCTAAAGATGCATTGTGTACTTCAGAGTGAATGGGTGTGAAACTAAATCAAAAGGAATCACTTGATTCTCTCTTCTCTACAATGACTAGAATGTAGACATATTTTGTCCTGGCTTAACCTCCATATACTTATATATATTGATAATATATATCATATATTTTCTTTCTCTTGGCTTATATATTTCTTGATGTATTAGGGCTTCTTAATGCTTACCATCAACCTTTGGTTGCATTGTCTATGCACCAGTTTTTAATCAATTCAGTTGATAAAAGAAAAGCTTTCTCAGCCACTGGCTCTAACACCTCAAAGTCCTTCCAGATACCTTTCAGCATTAAAAGCAATGAACTTTAATAAGAATGACTTGCTGCAGAGACAGTTACAAAGAAAACTCCATGTTTCTGAAGTCTGAATAGGTGACTGAAATGTTTATTTAAGGATCTGGTAGACAGCAGATTTACCCTAACTCTGATGTCTCTCTCAGCTTCTTAAATTAAGTTTTCAGTAGCTGATTTGTCCCTGGGAAATGCAAAAATGTGGTTGATCTGTCTCCTGGGGCTTCTTATAGAAATTTTTTTTGTTTGTGTTTAGTACTAATGCAGAATTAGAGGGACTGCTGTGTTAGAGAGCTGGAAGATCAATGCTTTTATTACTTTGAATTGGAAAGCTGGTATATTCAATAGGGCTCCGGCTGGGGGAAATACTATAGAAAGTTTCCTTATCCCCATTCTTTCTGGGTTGCAGAATGTAAAACATTAGGAAATGTGAACTCAAAATAAGAGAATAATGCATCACTGCCAATTTTGTAGGATATGACAATATAGAGATTCTTAAAAAGAATTATAGCATTATTTTAATTATAGATAGACTTCCAATTAAGAAAATGCCTCATTCTAACCAAGCATACATAGGGATGATGTTGTAGGAAGTGAGCACCCACCCCTCTCCTAGAAGAATGAAATATTCCAGGAAATACTAAAAACACAGAATAATATATTTTCCTTAAAGGAGGAACATGTTTCTAAAGACAAACTAAGATCCTCAACTCCCTGCCCCCACAGCACCTACAAGACAAAAGATTGGGCCAGCTTACCTACACCATAAAAGACTTTCACCCTCAATACATGATGGGATTACCCAAATCACCACATGGCACAAACAAAGCCCAAAAACTTCAACCAAACTTGTATCATGATCCATGTCCCCACATGCCACAGGATACTTGCCGTTGCCACAGGAACAGGAAACAAGGTCATAGCCCAAGAGAGGGTATAAATCTATTCCTCTCTCACACCCATGTGCCTTTTTGCCCAAGACCTCAAACCATATGGACCTGTTCACCAATAAACCATCTTTCCAAATAGCCTCCATGTCTTTATCCCCACTTGGAACTGAACCCAAATGGACATTTCTTCCAACAATGTCAATGAGAGTAAAGTCATTTTCTGACACTTAATTGCCCACAAAAGCAAAGAGTAAGGAGATGTAAACTACCAAATTAATAAACTTGAAGAAGGCTTGTAAGGACATCAGACTTAAATTCTAATGGCAGGTAGAACCCCGACTTCTGCACAAAGGAGAAGATAAAAGAACTGTAGAAAAGAGGGAAAAGGAAAAAAAATAGATAAAATTATTGAGAAAGAAAGGGAAGAGCAAAACTATTATGAGCACCAAAGCCATTGCACAGCTTTTAATAGTCTTTTTTTGCAGTATATAATTTGAGTGAACGTGGAAAATTTTTAAGACAAGTTGTGAAATCCATATTTATTTGTTCATGGCTACACAGTCACAGAACCATTCACTATTTTAATCTATACATGATAAGACAAACAGTTGAAAAGATCTATTGCACATATTTTCTAATTTGAAACATTTATGTATTAATGCAGAGAACATTTATACATTAGTACACAGGTTCTTGACTCTAGCAGTTTGTGGGAACTAACAATTCCATTTGTTAAGTAATAAAACATCCCACTGTGCCTATTGTCTTTAGAATACTACTTGGCCCCTCAAATATGCTATAGGTACTCTTTCAAACTCTCCTAGTCTCAACCAGCTCTGTTCACCCTTCTTTTCGTACTACTATACTAGGTCGAGCCTGTATAATTCTTTCACCATAATCTCTTACTCTTTTGCCTTCGTTTCAGCTTTCCACTATTCCTGCTGGGATACCTCTGGAATAGGGCCTCAGGCAAGGGAAATCTATTGTCAAAGTATCCACATCCCCTTTTGGGCATGTTGCTTCTAAGGACCTCCTCTATAGACGTGCTGTTTTGCAGAAGCATTTACTATCAGAAATGTCTGCATAACTCTAAATATTGTATCCACAAAGGACAAATTATGTGCTGGGTTGGACAGTGGTTTCTGTGTCTCACTTTCTTTCTGTCTCTCTCTGTCTCTGTGTAGACCCAATAAAGGGAAACAAGAAAAAAGTGTAACAAATCTGAAAGCAACATTAGGAATGTTTTCATTCTCAATTCAAGATGTGTACATCAAACTCAATGGCTCATCTTTGTTCACTGAGGGTGCTAATGAGGCCAGGGAGTAATGAAGTCAAGCACACAAAAATGTTTAATGGAACAACCTCAACCATTCAAAAATAATGTGATTGCCTAATCACTTGCTTTCTTTACAGTGCTAGGTCACTGTTAAGCAGGATGATATGATTATTTCAAGTAGAAGAACTGAGGTATGATCAACAGTAGTGGAGACAGATCTGGGTGTCACATGTGGCAGTGCGTATTCTACTTAGTGGCAGTGGAAGAAAGTGAGCCATTTCAACCAACTTTTTCTAGGCCACCAACAATTATAAAAATATTTAAAGAACAGTACAAAATAAATATATACAGCAGCCAATAAAATTATCATTAAGAGCCACAATGGCATAGTGGTCAGAGTGCAGTACTGCAGGCTACTTCTGCTGACAGCCAGCTGCCTGCAATTTGGCAGATCAAATCTCACCAGGCTCTTGGTTGACTCAGCCTTCCATCCTTCCAAGGTAGGTAAAACGAGGACCCAGATTGTTGGAGGCAATATGCTGACTCTGTAAACAGCTTAGAGAGAGCTGTAAAAGCACTAGGAAGCAGTTTATAAGTCTAAATGCTATTGCTATCATAATAATTGTGAGTAAAAACAAGAAACAGGATCCTAAATGTATTCAGGGTTCCAGACCTGAGCACATAGCCAAGTTTTTAAAGACTTACAAAATGCTAACAGAGTCAAGGCCATTCTAATTTCTGAAGGAAGGATGTTACAAAGGGCGGGACTATAGAAGAGAAGATAGGTTTTTTGAGTTAATATTGCCAGTTAATATTCCTTGGCCCATGAAATTCAGAGTATGCCCTGAATATTAACTGGACCAGATTAGACAGGCAAAAACTACTGCGAAAAGATGATTCCTTGGATAACCAGTCCCAAGCACAAGGCTTTAAGGGTGACAACTAGCGCCTTGCATTGCATTTGGAAACATACTGATAACTGATACAGCTATTATATGTACTGCATACCTGATACCATTTACTATGTGTGTACTATATTTGTATCAATTGACAGAGATTGAGTCCTTCTATCTTTTGTATGGATATAGAAAAGTTAACAAACAACCATCTTCCAAAGAGTTACTACGGTACCATGCTTACACAAAAATATTGTAATCCAGAAATGACATTTGGAGAATATCATAAATAACAGCTTTGGTGTAAAGATTCACCAAGACCTGCTTGATGTAAATCTGGTTAGGAAAGTGACCTACTTCTATGTATGTTAGATTAGACCAGGTTCCCCATTCCCTACGACATCTGCATAGGGGAGACTGTATTCAATAAGCTGTACGGTACCTTTTTTCTAGTCTCCACGCATGAACACCTTTGGTGTCATTACATGCTACCCAACCTGGATAATATAAGACCGACATTAGTGGAGGCAGATTAAACGGTGCCACATAATTTATTTCTGCAAGTTTAACTAGCTTATTGCTCCTTGATCCCATAGCCAATCTGCTTCTGGAACATTTTCTTCTTCCTAAAGTTTACCAGCTTTGAAAGCCTTCAGTGTTTGCAAGCCAATTATTTTGTGAGATAGGAATACATTTGAATTGATCATACACACTAATAAAAGACTTAGCTGGCTATGAATTGTCCCTGCTAACTTTGTCATTAGGCTTCTATTTGAAAAGTCTGATAACATCCCATCAATATTTAGGTCAGAATGTAATGGAATAGTTGTTTTTCTGAGACTCGTTCTATAAAACATGTGAAATTAATCAGAGATAATGGATCTCACAGGGGAAAGAAATCTGTTCCTCTTGGTTGTTATTTAACATCATTTTAAAAAAAGCAGGGGGTTCCAATGAGACACCAGATCGGCTTTTCCTCTATTCACCTGTAAATATTTCTGAATATTTTTCTTCCTAAGCTTAATCATGAAAATTCAGCTCAAAGGGTGGAATTGTGCTTTCTTTATACTGTTCTCCTCTTATCAGTTTTCTGTGATCTTTGCATATAGGATATCATTATCACTTATGATGTCACTGTGCTGATTTAATACTTAATGGACTTTGTCCTAATCATGTTTCAGAGAAAACAGTCAACAAATATGCTTTTTATTATTAATGTGCTGTCCAATATTCATTTTCTCTGTATTCATTTAATCATCCTCTTACAAAAATCTGAAATTTGAAATAAAGAACACATGAGGTCAAAATAGAAAAATGAACTACACTGAAAGTATTTATAACACAAGAGCTGTTAACACAAAGAATCTATTTTCATCAATACTTAAGTTTGTTATTACAACAGGAGAGAACTCTATATACATGACCTATTATCTAAATTCAGCAGACTACCTATGTATCCATAATATTATCTGAAGTAACTGCTTTTCAGTGTAAATTCAACATCTGAACATTTATAGCAATACTCTTTGTAGTACTTGATGATTAGGATATGTTTGAACATGTTTGGAATCCTGGTGGTGTAGGCAAATTCTGCCCACAGCCTGGAATTCAATTCAGGGCTTAAGGTTGTCTTGGTCTTCCATCGTTCAGAAGTTGGTAAAATGAAGACCCAGATAGTTTAGGGCAAAATGCGAATAATGCTTGTATTGTAAAACATCCAGAGTGTTATGGGATAGTATTTAAGCCTAAATGCTATTGCTAATGCCATTGTATATTTATTGCAGCTACAAACATTATTTTGATGGCAGTATCATTGCTATTTCTAAATGTCAATTGATTGTGCTTTGTATTTGTATTTGGGGTTGTTTTTATTTTTGTTGTTGTATTCATTATTATCATCATAATTGGTTGCATACAGTCAGCCATTATTATTAGTGTAGGATCAAGGTGTCAGCCTTTTGAAGTAAGCAAGATCAAGAAACTGGCATGGCAAAACTCCAGGAATTCTCTTTATTGTAGTAAAGTAGAATAACAGAATTTTGAAAGCTAGTCCATGTTTCTGTCCCATCTTCTACAAAAAAAAAACCAAGGCAATTTTTTTCTGAGCTTTCTCACACTTTATTGTATCTCAGGATTGATAAATCTTTCCTCAAAGTCACCATCCTAATGGCTCATTTAGTCTTTCCCAATTTTCTTCCCTGTACCCCAAACCAGCTCCTTAAGAAGATGCTTCCAGAAGTAAATATTGCTGATTATTGTAGATTCCTGACCTCTAATTGTAATGTCATTGAACAGCCATTGCACTTTTGTTGTACATCAATCTTCTTTAAATTTGTGATTTTGTGATAGATTTTTGGGGATGAAGACCATAGAAGTAAACACTTCGAAGGCAATATATAGGCTGAACAGGCTGTTCTGTTTTATCACTTAGGACACTCTTTTTCTGCAAGACCAGAGATGGCCAGTCATTTAAGCCTTGGTTATCTCATGCCTGGGCTACTGCAATGCAACTACATGGGGTTACCCTTGAAGAGTATTTGGATACTGCAAGTGGTGCATGGGCAGTTACTGCAACTGGTGATACTGCAAGTGGTGGCATGGGCAGTTCTTGGGATCCCTAGGATGACCCATGTCACATCCCTGATCTACAAGCTGCATTGGCTGCTGATTTGCTTCCAGGTGCAATTCAAAATGTTGGCTATCACCTTTAAAGCCTTCATGCCATGGGTCCAGATTATCTGAAGAACTGCCCCTCCCATGCTGGCTGAAGGAGCATGGGGTAGAGCCACCAGTCAAGTAATTTTGGCTGGCAGGACCAAGAAATGAACTTTTTCTCTTATGGTTCCTGCCCTTTGGAATATCATATGCTCTGAGGTGAGATCCACACTCCCTACTGATGTTTCATAAGGGCCTGAAAACCTGGCTCTGCTACTTGTCTTGGAGCCCCAACAGGGGCACACTATTTGGTGTTGGCTACTGGATTAAGAAAAGCCCCCTCGTCTCATATTTCATAATCTTTTAAGTGTAGTTATTGTTGTTGTTATTCTTTTATCATTTTAATGTCTACAAGTTTTAATGTTTGAAAGCTCCCTACAGTTGCCTCTAGCTGATATTGGGAGGGGGGGGGGAATGGAATGAATGAATGAACCAGTGAATGAGAAGATACTCTATGGAATCCCCAAAGCAATCTACTTTCTCTTTTGAAACTCTAGAAACGTGGGCATTATTCTCTTATTAATTCTGGAGAACACACAGTTATTATTTTCTGCGATTTTTAGGCTTTAACACTTGACTTCCAGTGATTTCTAGTATCTAGAAACAGGTAGTTTGAAGTAACAGATATTAATTCAGCAGCTGTTTCTCATTTTGTTTTCCAATTCAAATGAACTGTTCCATCTGAGAAAATGTTAAGAAAGGTATTCGGCAAAGCTTTCTTATTATATCTTTGTTAATTTCCATAGATTAAAAAAAGACAATTTTATTTTAGAGACTCACATGCGCATAGAGTGACTTGGCACTATGCCCTATTAAACTAGCATCATACACCAAATTAGGCAATATTGTAGTAGTTCTCTAGCATTGCATCATTCATCTAAAGTGTTATAACTATTCTGTAATTACATTTTATATAGCTGTAATAGCTTGGTTTTTTTACTTGTTTCACCCTCTCATATTTGTTTTTATCATATGACCTAATTGTGAATGTTCAACATTGCTGCCTATTTGTATGCAACTATTATTCGGTACTGCCCAGGAAATGGTATCAGCAATAGCACACTATTTCTGATGAGTGAACATTCATCCCTGTCATTAGCTGTTGCCAGAACACTTTGGAAGCTAATGACAGTGATGGGTGTTTACTTGGCAACATTCTTTACCAGGTTATTAGCATAAATGCTTAGAATGTGGTACTCTATGGGAAATAGGAAGTATTTAAACCCATGTATAGAAAAAAATAGTATACTGGAATCTATGCATGTTTACTCTAACAAAAAACTCTTTTGTCTGATCAGATTTACCTTAATATGAAACTATGAAATCTATAAAAGAGAAAAAAGTGGCTTAATCTAGCCAAAAATTACAGCTTCAGACAAGGCAAATTCCCAGAGATATAGACGTTTGTTATGACAAAGCACTGATGCGCACAAGCTTTTCCCATACGCAACAGGACTGTGCACTTATGTTTATTTAATGCCCTTATTTATTCATTTAACCATTTATTTATTTATCCCCCTACACACCTATTCTGCAGTTTTCTCTTTTTCTTTAGCTTACTTATGATACTTATTCACAAAAAAAAACCCTTCATTACAAAATTACCTGCAGGAAAGCAAAGCAACATAAAACATGTTTTATATAAAACAGTTACGAAAAGACATAGAATAGAATATCCTCACTTACCTCTTTCCTCACTTCCTTCCTATTTTCAGGGCTGAGCAATACTATTAAAAAGAGTAATTGCAGATTATTCTGTTTGAAAAATACCCTACGTCAAACAAGAGATGGAAATATGGTTTCAAATGTTATGGAAATTACTAAGTGTTCCTTTTTATTACTGTTGGATTCAGGTATAATTCTTTGATTGTTAATCTCATCAACAAGAATATGACACCTGTTTAATTACTCATTATTCTTTTAAAACAGATGAATTGTTTTGCTTATTTAAGAACATCAGCTACTTTTTGATCTAACTGCTGACTTGAGGTATGAAGTGCTATTACTAAGCATGGGAAATCCCAATGTTATGGAACAGAAAATAAAGAGAAGCTGATAGTGCTGTTTAATGACTGCCCCTATATTCATCCACACCAGATAGCCAATTTGGGATTTTCAATATGCAGTTTCCAGCCAAAGTCATATGCTAATATGGAAACCATGATACATCTTCCTGGAAGCAGTTTTTGCCACCATTCCCTAATTCTAGTGCCTTCAAAATGCCCAGCTGATCTTCCCACAGGGATTAACTGGATATGATAGGAGTTGTAGCCCTACATTGCTAAAGGGCACCCAATTAAAAAAAGCACCTTATGGTAGAGTTCCTTTTGTCAAACTGGAGTAGCAGCCTTTTCTGTAAATGAGAAAAAGCAAGCAAGCATCCATCCATGGCCATGCTGTCATAAACACTCATTGTAAGCACAAGGCCACACAGGCAAATCAATGAATGCAAACGAGGGATCCTTTATTTTAGTCTAACCATATAACAACTCAAATCAAAACTTCAACTATAATAGTAGATATTTCTAGCTAGACAGACTTCATCCTGTATTGTAAAGCCCTCTTTAACCGAAAGGCTGTTTACATTGAACACTTTAAATATTAGAAATAAGGCTAAACAAATCATGTTAATTTTAAGCATTATTTTAATTTGGCATTATTCATTAACTCCAAGTTCAAATTAGATTTTCATTTTTTGGGAGTGTTATGCAATTCAGTATGCTTTAGTGTTAAACTAAATATTCAGTAGGTCTTTTCAACATGACCTACTCTTTGTACACTAACAAGAAACTCTGGCTTCTACAGTGTATTAGCAAATGCTTTTTCTTTCTCTTTTAATCAGATTGACAATTATATTAAATTTCATGAGACTCTACTTAAAGGCAAAGCATTGTTCTCAAGAAAAGCTAGGACATCAAACTCAGTTAATTGACAGGTACATTTTGGTTTCAAAGCAGCTTTCGGAAGTTTAAAGCTATTGCCAGAGTCCCCTTAAGAAAATCAATGAATACAACGGAAGTCCTGAATTGCAGTTAATGCTTCAAAGGAAAAAAATTACTAACCATATGACAGTGGCTTATGGATAATTTTTATTATCGGGATTACTATTCATAGTTAGTATACTGACCTAATTTTCTCCTGTGATTTTTTTTTAATCCATTTCCTTCCACTTAAGACAGCCTTTCAAAAAATGTCAAGTAAAAGGAGAGCGTAGCAAAAGAGCATGCATTTCATAAGAACAAAAGGATATAAACATGACCATGAATACATTTAGGCTAGAAATCAGATTATACTTTACTACTCAGAAGAACAAAATTCCACAAGAAAAAGTGCAAAGATCATTTGCCAGGACAAAGAATATGATTAAGCTAATGAGAAAGTCACAGAGAGAAGAAATCAAAGTTAATAAATTAGAAGCAATGTGTAATGCAACTTTAATCCAATGCTTCACCAATCACTCTGAAATCTTTAAGGATTTCTTCCCACTAGGAAAGAATAAAGTGTTCTTTATAGTGTAATATAATTCTTTTGTTAGTATTCTCCCTTCCATATGCAAGTTTCTCTGACTTTTACATGGTAAATGAAAGTAAGAGGTGAAATTTTGGAAAGGCACCAGCAAAGAACCTACAGGTTATGACTTAGGAATAAAATACTGAATTTTATTCCAGTATTTTCAAATTTGAACTGCTGAAGGCTAAAACTTTCCCTCTTAATTGCAGATGAGGGCCAGAGATTCTTTTCAGAAATCCCCAAAATCTGTGGTTTAGCCTTATGATTCCATTTATATCTCTGTTGGAAGTTAAAATCTGATCTGGTTTGAAGCTGGGAGAAAGATGCTGGGAAAAAAATGAATTGGAAGCAGGCTGCAGGAAAGGAGGTCTCCATTTATTAAGGAATCAGAAGCAAACTGACATAGCAATCTGTTCTGGGACAGCTGACAACCTGGTCAGGTAAGTGGATGGACTTATATTATTTTGGGGCTGGGTGATTGAGATTTCTGGGCTTGTTGGACAATAGTTTCAAGTGTGTGTTATTCTAATTGTGGTGGCTTGGTTTCTATTGCGTCTGGGAGGTCATGCCCTTCCTTGAAGTCGGGACCAAAATATTTTAGGTGTCTTTTATCTCTGCTTTTTAATCTGATCCATTCCAGCCTTCTGTCGAGACTGTAGTTGAAGGTGTTTATGAGTGAAACTGTTTGTGAAACTACATTTCCATTCACAAAGGTCGACCAATTTAGTGGTTTTACTTCGGGGAAGCCTTTTCTCTTCTGGGGGGGTGATTACTTTGCTAATATGGGGGCTTTCTAATATTAAAAGGGGGTTGGGGATTTTCCCTACAGTTTAATAAACCAAGTAGCGTGTGCCTGCTAAGTAAAACTTCCTAAATGCAATGAATACCCATTAGGAATAAATACAGGCACACATAAAAGCAGCTCTTTCATGCTCTTACTCTGTCTTTCTCCATCTTGTCTGCCCTTCAATTTTCCACAAGTTAAATTCAGTATCTGGCTGGACATGGCTGAAACTTAAAGTAGGTTTAACTAGTGCTTCGATATTCGGCTATAGAGCAGATTGGGAAAAGTGAAAACAACCTAAAAGAACTTAAAGTTAAACTATTCCCACATTTCTGCCAAAAGTACCACATGGACATTTTTGAAGTTACTAGGAATCAGATTGACTCCAAGGAGCTTTACATTTTTTAAACATACAAGCTAATCATACAGCACATCATTAACAATACTGAGGGCATGCTTGGCCTCCTAGGTAAGTGTTTAAATATCTATTGATGCGTATGTGACTTGCTGAACTGAGATAATCCTAATAATTAGATTCACCACAGAAACTGACTTAGGTCAGGGATGTCAAACTCTAGTTCATTGAGGGCCACATCAGAGTTGTGTTTGACCTCCAGGGGCTGAGGTGGGCATGATCGGCTCAACGTCACTTGTGTCGGGGGTGCTTGTGGTGATCTGACTGCTCTGCCAGTGAAAACAGGGTCCCAAATTCCATTTTAGCTGACAGAGGATTGCAGGAGGTTATGGCAGCCAAAAACAGTGCTTGCAAGCCCATTTTTGCTGGCAGAAGCATTGCAGGCCAGTCCTTCACTGTTCCTAGGATGGCTTCACGGGCCAGATCTAAGCACCTCACAGGCCAGATCTGGCCCCGGGCCTTGAGCTTGACACCCCTGACTTAGATGGATCAAAAATCAGATATATTGGGAAGACTGTTTCCAAGAAAAAAGCAGATGGATTCTGTACTTAATATCAGTTGAGAAAGATTAGTAATCCATTCCAAATTAAAGGTGCTTCTCTATTCAGTGAAAAAAAAATGTGTTGATCATCTAAAGCTGAATTTGGACAGAGAGGTTCCATCCTTTGCACTGAAAAGATAGATATTCAATGATTGAACCAAATCCAAAACTGAAATTATTCCCTCAGGACAAAGACAAGCAGGTAGTAGAGACCAGTGATGAACAGGTAAGTGGAGAAGAATACCTGTATATGCTACCAAGATATCTGTTCTAAACTACAATAGGTGGAAAGGAGAATCCAACAATTCAAGAATATCACACAGGACAGGTGCCTCTGGAAACCTTCTTCCTCCTTTTCTTTTGTCCTCCTGTTCCAAATTCAAATTCAAGTTCAAGGTCAATTCAATTCAACTCAATCCTTTATTGTCAATGTACATCATGTGTGCAGCGACATTGAATAAGCCTCCATCGGTGCAATCACACAAAGCACAGAACACTGAATACATTCAAATACAGAATGCAAGACTTATAAACAGATCCCTAAGCCCAGGTAACTAACAGGGCTAGGCACACATTTCCACATACATATATATTGTTTAATATTTCAATACTCCAACATTAAAAAAGCATTTAAATACCAGCAACTACACTGTTATCTTTTACAATACAACAACAACAACAAAACCATTTCATTCCCAGAAAATCCCAGCTAGTCGTCACCACCTACATCAGTAACTGCTGTTCCAATCCAGGCAGAGTAATTGTGCAGGCCAGTTTTCACTACGAAGACTGCACTTCAGTTATATTAGTCCTAAAAAAAATAATCAAAATGATGGGGTGGGAGAGAATAGTATGAGATAACAGCAACCCAGTGATTCGGGAAGACTGGTGTGTCAGATAAAGAAATCAGTGAGCAGATATTTTTTTAAAAAATGGGTGGGGGGGAATAGTGGGATGCATAAGGATTCAATTTCAAATTCAAATTCAAATTTTATTTGTCACATGCACAATCATACATGGTACAATATGCAGTGAAATGCTTACG
>JAEANM010010557.1:0-12699 GCA_017656035.1 Myanophis thanlyinensis
ATAAATAAATAAATAAATACTGGCAAAAGGAACTGAGCATTATGAACTCGATGAACAAATCATTAAACAGACAAAATCAGGCTGAAGCTTTCCTTATCAACTCAACTGACAAGGCTAACAGTTTAATAATATAGACATGCAAAGAGAAAGAATAGTAGACAAAGATACCATGTTTGGCAAGATTGAAGGAAAAGGTTAAAAAAATATTAGCATTGTAATTGATCAATGCAATAACTACAGCCATAGACTCAACTCTAGCAGGGATTAGCTACTTGACTGAAGAGCAAATACAATCCAGGACAACTATCTATAGGGTTTCTATAAATCAATATCAACTTGATGGCAACTAACAATAATAACAAAAAGTCTGCATCTCCAAATATTAGCTTGAAATTCCCACTATGTCTTAAAATATTGGCCATCCTGGCTAAACCTTAAACTAGAGATAGATGCTGTCTGTGTCTGCTTTAACAGTTTCATTCTAAAGAGATCTTCCTTTTGGAACTACAAGCAGCGCTATAATGTATACCATACACAAATGAAAGCCAACTTGTCTTTAACACTGAGTGGAAGGAAGCAGTACCATGTGTAAATTAACAAGCATAGAGACTTTAGATCACAGGAGTATAGACAGGTTAGTTAAATTGTAATAGCTAAGGTGCCAGACATGAAATGATGACATAGTTTGACTCTATCCTTAACTATGAAAACCCCCTGGGTGACTTTGGATAAGTCATTTATTCAAAGTCTAATCTACCTTAAGAGTTATTTTAGAGACAAAATAAGATGAGACTTACAAGTATATAACACCGAGCTTTCATTAAAAAGATGAGACATAAGTGCAATAATTGAACAAACAAATATAGTGAAAAATTTTCTAGTGTGAAATTAAATGACAAATCTAAAAACTTACCAAAAAATCAGTGTCTCCAGGAAGGAGATTCCTACATTTGATGATCCAACAACTACTATTCTACAATTGACAGATACCTTCGGCTCCAAGGTCAATTTCCGATTGAAATGATACAGTGCATATTTTAACTGTATGAGGAATAAAAAAACAAAAAAATAGGTTCTTTAGTATATTTTGATTACAAATATGTTATAAACATGGACACAGCAATATGTGAAACTTTCAAATTGTACAACCTATGTGGAGAATTTCAATTTTCCAACATAATTGGGAATCTAGAAACACCAATATTCCGAGATATTGACATCCTTCCACTTTTCCCCAAAGAATTCCAATTTGCCGTGAAACATGTTGAAATTGTCAAAATTGCTTTAAATCCTTGAGGAGAAAAAGGTTCAGGAAGGATGGAAAATTTCATGGAACAGGATACTGAAGGTACAACCATATTGTCTGCAAGACAAAATGGGAGAAATCTATAGAGCCCAAAGTGGATATATGCAGAAGAGTTTAAAATGTTGAACAGAAAAAAGTGGTATGTATAGAAACTGGGAGAAGAAAATCATTACTGAAGAATAGTACCAGCTAGTTTCCAGAAACCGAAAAGTTAAAGCATAGAATGAAGCTTGTAAGCAATCTCCAAAATTAAAATGGGGTTCTTGTTACATTAAACCACTGGGAGAAGGAGGGAACTGCAGTTTAGCATTAGGTGAATTAAGTGAGGCAAAATCTACAGTAGCTGTGTGAACAACGTTTTCATTATTTATATAACATTTATATAAAATAGGGGGAATGTGGCAATACTGGATTCAGGAAGCAACAGTTGTAATGCTATACAATTTTAAAGCACTACCGGCAAATCTTAACATTTTCTTACTGCAAACACCTAGTCAAAATTGAAATGAGCAACAAAGCTGATTTTAAAATCTTGCAAGGATTGCTTTCTTTCCTTGTTCACGTAATCGAATATATACAGTACCTTTTATTAAAACAATATTAAGCAACCAATTCACATAGCAATGCTAATATACACCAATTTGTTAGCCCATACAGAATTCCAGTTCATGCAATTCAGGTCTGTCACTGTTGTACAAGAGAAAATACAGTGAAATTATGTAACATTTTTATTAGCACTGCAATCCATATGGATCATCATCATCTTCATCCCATCCTCTATTTATATTGGGCACAGATGAAACTATGGCATAAATTAAAGAATATTTCATTTGGATCTACATAAGGACACATAAAAGTTCCAACAGAAGAGAATATTTGAATAGCTCAGGGTTGAAATGAAGGGTCCTTTGTGCTCTCTTGAGGATCCCCTGAAAAGCAGGGACTAAACCACATTTCTCTCAACACTGAGTGGAACCAACTCCAAAGAAAGAAAGAGAATTACAACATGACTCCAACCCTCTAAGTTAGTTCAGAAATATTCCATGATCAATGCGTATCGAAGGCTGCCAAGATGTCAAGGGGAACCAAGATGGATACATTACCCCCATCGTGAGCTGCCATATCACCAAATGCAACCAAACGTGTCTCAATACAACATCAACAACTGTGATCAAAGATGTCTCAAACCAGTATTCTAGTTTGAAATTAGACAGGAAGGGGTTCAGAAAATCCATTTCCTCCAAGATCTTTTGAGCGGTAGGCTGAACACTTTCTCAACAACCTTCCCCAGAAAGGAAGGTTAGAAACTGGACAGAAATAGTCCAAATCTATGGGATCCAGAGATAGTTTCTTGAGAATGGGAAAGATTACTCCTCTTCCAGAATCGATAAGATTATCCTTTCTTTCAAAATAGCATTCACCATCACAAGGATTTTCCCACTCTGCCCATTTCCACAGAAGTAACAGGATTAACTCCTTCTAGATAATATCAGAAGGCCATGCAACACTATTGAACTTGCCCAACTGGAGCCACCATTTGACACTCAGAGAACAAAAGAGAGAGAGAGAGAAAGAGAGAAAGAGAGAGAGAAGTGTTTCCCTATCATATCACAACAAGAGAGGCCATAATGAATGCTTCCACCTGTATCAAGTCAAATTTAATCCTAAACTTTCCCCAGTGGTACTCTGGATATCTCTTTTGCCATTTCACTGTAAAGGCCTCATCAGAATTTACAAACAAAATAGTTTTACATAGGTGCAAGTCATTTTTGCCCCCTTGTTCTAATCTAAATGATGACTAAGGCCTCATATGAACTGTGCATCAGAATTTCAGGGAAAATCTCATGTTCCCTCTGAAACCCACTGAGCCCATTAAGTGCCTGGGAAGAATCAATCAAATATGGCAAGCCTCCTGGGGCCAAGGGCATGCTGCCGTAAATTCTAAATTCAACAGGGAATCATCTTTCCATGACAGATGGTAATATACCCTAGACCGTATTGCCACCACAGTGAGATAAAACTAATGTATAATATGTAAGAATCCATCCCCATTGTGGGATGGGCCTGCATGCTGCAATGCTGGCCATGAACATGAAGATTTCCTCTGAGCCCAAACGCAAGGAAAGCAGATGAGATCCTCCAGTACCATAAATCTGGAAACACCACTAGACAGAGCTTCTAGTTATTTGAGACAAGGTAAGTGCATAGTTGCAAATTCCTCTTTGGAAAAGTCTATTAAGGCCGTCCACTTCATATTCTCATCATGCTCACTATCTGGAGATAACAACGGTAAGCAAAGTAGACGAGCTGCAGTTACATTATAAGAACCAGATTTATAATCATCTTTTGCATACAATACATTAGTATATCAATTGATAATCTTAATTTCTGAGCTTCCATGCTCCAGATAGCAGTCAGCAGTTACGATCACTATGAATCCATAGAAATGCTGTTTTTTTTGTATTACACACACTGGCAAATACTTTTTTCAACAGAAGAACAGACTTTATCTGCCCCTTGTAATATTCCAGATGGAAATACAGCTGCCTTTTAAATATTATCTGTATCATTGTGCTTAAATATTGTTTAAAGATGTAATCAGAAGTGTCTATACTGTAGTTCCAATATTAGATAAAGCTTTGTCAAGTAGAGACACAGCTACTATGATTTCACAGGCTCAAAATCACATTTGGAAATCTTTAGGTGGTAAGACTTCTACAAATGCTTTTATGAGTAATTAATGCAGTGAGCTATCAATCCCTGTCTTATAACAATATTTGATAAGCCTTTGAAAATCCAAAATAATGTATTTCATGAAATTCAGTAAACTTATTTTATGTGAGGGAGTAGATTGTTATCCAGTACTAATAGCACTGTGTATATTTAGAGGTGAAGTGATGTTTGTGTATTACACCCCCAACATGAGTTTTTATTTCTCTGCCAACTGATTTTGTCATTCCTTCTCTCATTTGTTCAAAAACAGCAGCAGCATTTGCAGTATAGAATATCCTTCTATACATTTCTTGCTGATAAAATTTATAACACAATGCCCCAATTTTAACTTTCAGCACACACACAATTCTTAATACTAATCCTTAATATAGTATTAGTATACTAATACTAATCCTTAATATAGAAAATGCCATCTTTTCCAACTAGCAAATATTAAAAGAAACCACTGAGATTCCTTAACTCAAGAAATTCTTCATCTTGTAACCAACAAATAAATGCTGAACTTTTCAATTCAAGAAGAGAATTACAGGCTTACTCAGCTTTTGATACACCAATAGTAGCCCCATTTTTCTTACTACTTCACTACACTGTATATAATTAAAAGCATTTATTCATTCGTTTGTTTATTTATGCAGGAACCAGATTAAAATCAAAACCAACAATGCAGTTTCTTTCAAACTTTTGCCAGAATATCTGCATTTGCCTCATCTTTCTACAGTACCAGTTTGCACACAAATCATACTAATTCTACAATCAGACTATCAGTCAACACTCCAGCCAGACTTTAGCTATGTAGCACTAATAACAGAAAATAACATTGCCAATTGCAAAACATATAGAATTAGTTTTGTAATGATAGTATATTTAGTACTGTACAGTCTCTTTCTTTTAAAGGATTTGAAAGTCAGGACATTTGATATTTGGGGAGATTAGAGCCATGGTTGACTATTGCCTTTTTATTTAACAGCATATCCCAAGAATGATTTAATGATGCTTTGGCTAACTGAGAGTCCTAAAGTTGTGTCAGGATCTCTTATGTGATTTATCATTAAGATTAAAGTAAAAAGTGAAATTTGACATTTTGGAATTGGGTCTCACTAGTAAATCAGGGCTATTCCTAGGGATATCCCTATTCTACTAACGTTAAGAAGGTATTGGACTTTTTGAACTATTTTTGAGAGCACATTCATGATGCACAATTGAGATAATGTTCAAATACACCCGTTGCTCATTATACTTTTTTGTAAGAAACACTGGAATAAAAGTTCAAATATGAGAATGTGGTTTATATTTTTCAGAAAAAATATTTTTTCAAAAAATATTGGAGACTGAAAAATATCTTCAGATTTATATATTTTCTGATAATATTTGGCAGTGCAATCATGACATCCAGTGGCCAATGTCAGTTAAGATTAATCTGAGTTAAATGACTGTATTTACAATGATACTATAAGGTAAATTGCAAATTGTTTGATTATTCAGTGATTGGGATTAGATCTTACACTAACAAAAGATAAAGCCTTAATTTATTGAACAGATTGCATGAAGTGGGTTCACACAACACAGTAAACTATAAACAGTAACAAGGTTTATGCAATAAATTAAAGCAATCAGCATACAAGATGAACTCCGAATTGGTAAACTATGCTAAGGCATGGTTTGTTTTAGTCATGATATATACAATAGGTCACAGTATCTGAATTCATGTGTTTTCAAAGAATATAGAAATCAAGTGCCTAAACTTGCTCTATGCTAGAGAATGAAGGAAGTAGATGAGAAAGATGCTTGCAATTTAAATATTGTTCCTTCATGCATTGTCAGTTTCAAGACATCATTCTCGTTCTAGAGAAACCTTCTACCACAATTATATAAATTCAAAGTGCTTGGTTTTGATTCTGGCAATTACCTTAGCTAGAATCAGGTTATTTGGAGGAGGGAGGAAATATCAAAAATGAGGAACTCCAAAAAGGGGGAAAAATAGGATTTGGAAGATATATGTCATAAACTTACTGTAAATATAAATTTCCTCTGAGAAAAGACCAAAAGGAAAAAGAGAGAAAAAAGGATTTAATATGGAGGCACTATGTGACAAGTGTCTAATTTATTTATTTTAGTTATAAAATTTACAGAGCTTCCCACCTCAGTCAAAGTGATAATGAGTGATATAAATAGAACCAAAGATTTAATAAATCTGACATTCAATAAAATCAGTAAAACAGTAAACACAGGAAAAACAAAATAAATAAAGCAATATCACAAGGGAGATATTGCATACAACACAGCCAGGACACAGGCTCCCTTTTGACAGGGAATCTGTAAACTAGTTGAAATAATCTAGGCTTTAAGAGTTTTTCAGGAGATCACAAGGGTTGGGCCAACCTCACTCAAGAGGAATGATGTTTTAGAAGAGAAGGGTGGGGGCTGTGACAGAAAAAAGCTTTTCTTTTCAGTCAGATGCAGACAGAACTTTTACATCATGCTCTTCCTGCTGGATCTGACAGCACAGGCAGATATAATCAGGAAGAGGTGGTCCCTCAAGTAATTAGGTCCCTTGCCATGTAGGGCTTTAAAAGTCAAAACCAGCACTTTGAATTGAATACAGATGCAAACCAGCAGTCAATGCAACTTTTAGAGCAAAGGTGTAATATGCCCTTCTAGGAGCACATATAACTTCTTGTGCTGCTGCATTCTATACCACTAAAGCTTCCAGACACTTCAAGATCAGCCTCATGGAGAGTTCATTGCAATAGTCCACTTGGTAGGTGACCAGGACATGAGTAATTGTGATCATAGCCTTGCGATCCAGGAACAGGTGTAAGTGGCATCCAAGAAGTAGTTGCACAAAGACTATCCACACTTCAAGTAGGCACAACTAATACATCAAATTCATTTGCCATATAATAGTTTCAATTACAACAGCTCTCATGTGCAATAAATTATTTTTTCACCAGTACAGCAACTTGCTCCAAGAAGTTAAAATTTTGGCTGATGTCATATCGCACTGCTTTAGCCTTATAAAATACAATATACATTTCCCCCAAAAGATATATTCAGACATCACAATATGTTAACCATCAAGTTCCAACTTATTTATATTCTGCTATTATTGAATGAAATGGTAATCATTAACTAATGTACAACAGAAAAAGATTTATTATCTTTGATTACTGGAATTGGGGCTTATGCAGAGATGAGTCATTCCTGCTGTGACCACCTGTCATATTGTTTCCACCTGGGAAGACAGGCTGCCTCTCTTGTTACTTTTCTGCATCTCCTAACAAGAGGCCATTTCTGACATTAATTTTGACTATGGCCAATCAGTTCTGTGGAGTTAAAAATGAATAATATTTGATTTTTAAATTCAGAAGATTGACATCATAAAAATTAATGGACATGTCAGTACAGTATTACAAATACGGTAAGAAATTTCTTTCAGCTTTTAGTATATCTAGCCATATTTTTCTGCCCATTTTTTATGTATAAAAATGCTCATTGAGTTTTGGGTTCCTTTTCCAAATAAAGTACAGAAAGATACTTATATTTTATGCAATCTTCTATAGCAGAAAATGTTCTTTTAGTGAGACCTAAGAAGTGCTTACTGAAAATACAGGGAGTAACAAAAAAGCACAACAATTAATCTCAGTGGAGCTTGCACAGTGGCCTAAAGGCAGTGGTGGTATTCAGCTTGGTTGTAACAGTTCTAAAAAACCATAATGGCAATGACATTTGGCCCTGCCTGCCCGCCGCTCCTGCCTTATATCCCCCTTTTTTCTTTTTTGTTCACCTCAATCGCATGGAACAGCGACTTTGTGCACCCTCCACAGCCTTCCTAATCACCCAGGCTGCCTCTGGTAAGGAAAAACTTTCATTTTAGCAGCTGCGCGGCAGTGCGGATGACACGTAGGTGCTCTGAACCAGTTGTAAAACTGGTTGCATCCCACCACTGCCTAAAGGTTATAGCGCAATGAAAAAAAATAAAGTTCTGATGTGTAAGTGCCCCTAGCCAATAGTGCAAAATAGGGAATTTTATTGCATGCTGAGTATATTATACAAAAAGCAATCTAACAAAATTACATTGATGACATTCCTCTTGATCAAACAAGACTATCGTGGCCACTGAAATGCAGGAAACGGAATGTACTTTTTGTGGGTAATTCAACTTGCTCCTGAGTGTGCAGTTGTCCTGGAATAAAATATTATCATTGCTTTTGCATATCCTGTAAACTGCAGCAAGTCTTTTCAAGTAATATATGTTATTTTCTGTCCAGTTGGCTTCAAAATGGCAGCAGGAGGTTAATCCTGCTGCAAGCAAGCACCAAAATAACTATGGAAATTACAAAACCAAATGATGTCACAGGTCCTTTTGAACATTCATGCTCAGAACAGCTTAGTGTTACAATATAACTTTCAGATAGATGCATTAATTTTCCCATAGTACTTTTTGCTATACTTCTTAATCTGTCACTATACTTTTTGATTATCTGCTCCTATTCTTGATTTAGCTTCTGCATTTAACTCTTCTGAGATACTCTTATATCCCTTTATTAACTCCAAGAATATTTGCTGTTTTTTATGTTTTAGAGATGTTATACTCTTTCCAGAGTAACATTCAGCTCATATTTATTTCATCTGGTCCTCCTTTATTTGGTCTACTATTTTCCTCTTGGGTGTCAGGATTTCTCTTCTCTTCATGCCAGATTTCCACCCGGCAATCCAATCTATGTAAGGCATTCTGCTCTCTTTTCCCATATCTACTATCTACTCAAGCCTTTGCCTCCTTAATCAATCCTTTTTAATACCAAAGCAGTTAAGACGGGATAGTGCAGAATTTAGTAACGGAATCTTTTAGAGAAAGAATGTATTTAGGAGACAGTTTCTGAATTGACAATCACAACTTTAGGGATATATTCAAACCAAGAATTGCAGATTACATGAACATGCTCAATTTGTGCAAAAATAGGGTGGACAAAACACTATTCCCAATTCTTCTTATATATACACTACCATTATTCCTTTTCCTTCCCCCAAGTGTTGGAGAAAACTTCAGAAATATCCTGCTGTTAGGAGAAATTACTGAAATTGCTTTTGCCATCACTCATTCCTTCTTCCCTAACAAGGTTTCTTTTTCCTTGAGTAAAGAAGGATGGAAAAGACTAATACTGTAATTTTAAATCTTAGAGAATCAGGGAGATTTAGGGCAGGGACACCAAGTTCTGATCCATCTTTAGTCATGGAATCTCACTGGATGATTTTGCACCAGTCACTGCAACCTACCTCATAGCAATGTTGCTGTGTGGAAAAAGCAGAAGAAGCATTATGAATAATATCTTGAGTTCCTGAATGAAAGACGAGATGTAAATCAAATGAACAAACAATAATGCTTAATATTTTAAACTTCTTGGAAGATTTCTGAGCATGTGGTAATGGGGAAGGGGATATTTTCTACACAGTTACTTTAGGTTTTACTGAACACTATTTCAGATGATCAACTTGGCATGAGTGAAAGTATGTATTTTTATTCAAGTGTTTGTAAAAATATTATAACAGATTGTTATTAGTTTGTATTTTGAATTTACCATAAAAGTTCCACAATTTCAGAAATCTGAAAAGATAATTTTTGAAGTAAAAATGTTACTTTATATACCCATGACATTCAAACCATGATAACTTTTGCTTCTAATGTTTGGTATTTCTAGTTGACTAAAAATTCATTTGGGGAGATCTTTGCCTTGAAAATAAGACAGGGAATATTTGCTGCACACACTGAGTAGATACTTGCTGGGATTTAATCTGTCAAACTCAGATTGATTGATTTGTCAAGGCAAACTTTAGCTCCATGTCATGCTTCAATGTTTCCTGAGGCCTGAAAGTTATGTAAAATAACTATTTTCCAATTTTGTCAACAATGATTGAATTTCTGCAACAGCTAACTTTCCTTGCTGAGGATTCAAATTCTGAACATACATATACCGTAGGATAAATACAATATAAAAATATAAAGAGAGTTTCTAATAATCAAAAATTACTAAAATTAGACTTCCAATTGATCTAGTGGCATCGCCAGACACAGGGAGGAATGCTCCGTCCCTGTTCTGGGTATCTACCTGACTGTGGGCTCCGGAGGGAGCCTAAAATTGCCCTGGAGAGGCAATAAAGCAAAGGAGGTCATCCAGTGAGGTTGGGGAGAGCACGCAACTCTCCCAGTGTACCCCTGGACATAAAATCCTCTAAGCCATGGTAGGAAGAAGAGGCAGCAAAAGATGCCCACTATGAAGCCACAACAACCATGACCAGCTATGCATAGTGCAGGAGAGGAGTTTGAACAGCGTTTCATCTGGGTGAGAAGAAATCCATTTTTATGTTAAATCTGCAACCCCAAGAGACTATTTAAAAAAGAAAGCTGTCTCCAAAGCATTTTAGAAACAGCAGCAAAGCAGCTCGGGGAGAAAAAAAAAAGGAAAAGCTTTACCATGAAAGATTTAAAGGGAAAGGCATCAACTGATTATTTAAGCAGAGGAACTTGGATTTTAGAACTTGAAAGGGTGCCATTCTGGATAGGCATTTTGATGCTGGAATTATGGATTGAATAATCTTTTTAACAAAAATTGAGCACTGGAAAAAACAAATACAGAATACTGAATCTTTTAATATTAGGAACCTGAACTAAAAGTGCCATTTGCTGATCAAAAGAACTTATTGTACTTGTAACTTGGAGTGAAAAGTAAAGAGAATTATCAAAATGGATTAAAAACAATTAGAAAACTGCTCTAAAATTTGGTGTGGAACTGGTTAGAAGAATAAGAGAACTGAACTTGGAATATATGCATTGAAATTTTGAGACTTTGGGAATATTTGAGACTTGATTAAAATTTGAATATATGGTTGTTGGATCAACAAAGAAGAAAAATATAGAAAAAATACACGGGATATTCCACCAAAAAGAATGGACTACTGTGTGGGGATGGAGTTGTTATTGCAAGAAATAAGGGAAGTGTGGCTGGACTTAAGAAATAAATTCAATATCACAAGGAATACAACAGAAAATATTATGAAAAAAAAGATGAATGGACAAGACAAGCAGGAAGAAGTGGAAAACAAAAAAAATTAGACTTAAAAACAGAAATGGGGATCCAGCAAGGGTTACAAAAAGATTTAATTTGGAAATTATTAAAAGTGATAAAAAGGGATGAAATAAGACAAGAAAAGATTACCATAAGAGAAGTTAAAGAGGGATTGGAGAGTCAGAAAGTTCTGTTTGGGGAGGAGGTAGAAACAAGAGCATACATTTTGGAAATCAAACAAAGGAAAAGGGCAGAGAAGGATGAAAAACTTAAAGCAGGCAATCCACAAAGAAACAGAAATAGAGATAGAAATATAGACAGAAATGAGAATTATGGGAGACAAACAAAAAAGGATAATTAGAATATTAAGGAGAGTTAGAGACGATAGATAGAAAATAATTTTTTGTTTTCTCTATGTAAAAAATAGTGACAGCAGGCTTTAAACTAGAGGAAGATTAGATAAAAGGGGAACAATATAA
The DNA here is from genome assembly GCA_017656035.1 of Myanophis thanlyinensis. Classification (NCBI taxonomy): domain Eukaryota; kingdom Metazoa; phylum Chordata; class Lepidosauria; order Squamata; family Homalopsidae; genus Myanophis; species Myanophis thanlyinensis. Next base: position 11,580 of record JAEANM010010557.1, read on the forward strand.
TATAATATTTGGATGTACAATAGGGAGATTTATACTCTGAGAATTATAGAACATGTGAAAGATCATATAGGTGACGACTGATATATTTGTAACAAGACTTATGAAATGTAATATGGTGATTGAACTTTGTAAAAACTAGGATTACATACTGAATAACCAAATAATTAGAAGTATAAACTGAACGATCATTGGTTAAATAATGGAACATCGTATTCATATATAAAAATTCTGCCATATTGGGAAGTTAGGTAAGATTATTAATTGTAATAATATGTGATCAATATTATATACTAAATTGAGTGACACTCCATTGCTGCGCTGTTTTTCACTGTTAATATTTGTTAATCCTAAATGTTACTTTGAGAGATTTTTGTGCACCTGATTATATATGACTCAATGAAGGAAGTCAGGTAAAAAATTAAAAATAAAAAACATTGACAAAAAAAATACTAAAATTAATGTTTAAAATTAAATGTTATAACCTCTGGCATTTATATTTCATGCTATATAATTCAACAATGCATATGAATGTGAGTAAAATTAGCTTCTAATCTTATCTTCCATACTAAACAGCCTTCACACTGAAAAAGAAATCAACTTAACCAACTGCAGATCAGCATGAATATTCGTTTACAGCAAATAATATCAGCATCTCTATATTACTGACATCATATTTTCCAAGCGATGATAGGTCACTTTACTGTTAATTTCACACATGCACATAAGTAGTAAACATTCAGAGCATTCTTCTTAATGAGGCCATCTGGTGCTTCCTCATAACTGTGTAATGTTTAAGCTTCCAAATGAAATCTAATAGCAATAATACACAAAATCCACTGACATTTACACTGAGGAAATTTACAGCCAGCTATCAGCTCAGAACAAATGTATCTGCATGATAACTAGTGGTATAAAATAATCAGCTACCTGAGACAAGAATAAATAACCTATTTTTACTCATGCCTGTTCTATAGAAATCATTAATAACCTAATGTTGGAAATTATTCAGCAATAATTGCTCCTTAAAACAAATCCTTGTTAAAGAAAATAATCTTAATATGAAAATATTATAGTGTTTAACATTTTATTTTAAATCTGCAATCTACTTCGGGTTAGCGAA
>JAEANM010010558.1:0-15738 GCA_017656035.1 Myanophis thanlyinensis
AAAGCATATGTCCGGGCAAATGGGGAAAAGCGGCTCCGGCAATCAAGACAATGCGCTCCATCGCGCTTAGAAATCCCCGATAGAGAGCATGCTCGTCTTGCGGGAGCCACTTTTCCCCATCAGCAGCACCTGGGCGGTGGGAGAAGAGCCACTGCAGAGCTGCGCCCCCCGCCCCTCCCCGTCACCCCCCACCACCACCTCCCCCGCCCCCCCTCCCCGTCACCCCCCCACCCCCGCCCCCCGCCCCTCCCCGTCAACCCCCCCGCCACCTCCCCCCGCCCCTCCCCGTCACCCCCCCCACCGCCACCTCCCCCCCGCCCCCGTCCTCTTTTTTGGAAATGAAAATATGGTCACCCTAGTATACTTTCTATTCTTTCTGGAGAAATCAACCTCACATCCAAAGAAAGAAAATGTGAAAGGAAGTGAAATACACCATGGAAGCAGAAAAACAAAAAATAAGTAGCTCTAAGATGAGGTATATTATTGTCCATGCTTTGACAATAATTTGAAGAGAAGTATACTGATGCATGAATTCAACACCTCTTTAAAGCAAGGATATTTTTTTTCTTAAGATTCTACATAAGCTTGGGAAATGGATACAACTGTTTGAATGACTTGCATTAATGAATTGAGTTACTTTAATGAATGATGTCTCTTTTAGATGTGTGCAATTTTCCATTCTCCCTTAGCCTTCTTTTAAAAGTCATCATCAAATTGCAATTTTAATTAGGTAGAATAGGAAATTTTTACTCATATGGAGAATATTTAGTTATTTAAATTAAATGGAATATGGGACGGCAGAAAGGTCTGACCCTGCTTATCCTAACATAAAGTCTCATTTCCCAGAAAACTCTATCTACAGATACTTTTTAATTACTTTTTCATTGACTAGGATGATATCCTGACTTTAAGACATAAATCATATGCAATATTGAAATATACCAACATTATTAATTTTCAAATTCTGAGAGGATGAGTAAACTATTTGGGGATTATATTGCCCTTAAAAAATCCTGTTTGTCTTTACTGTACTCTCAAGTAGGACAAGAAGTCCTACCTTTATTGTACTCTCAGGTAGGAAAAGAAGCAACGAGTGGAAATTAATCAAGGAGAGAAGCAACTTAGAACTAAAGAGAAATTTCCTGACAGTTAGACAATTAACCAGTGGAACAACTTGCCTCCAGAAGTTGTGAATGCTCCAATACTCCAATACCAAGTTTTTAAGGAAAGATTGGATAACCATTTGTCTGTAGTGGTGGAGGGTGGAGGGTTTCCTGCTTAAGCAGGAGTTTGGACTAGAAGACCTCCAAGGTCCCTTCCAAGTCTGTTATTCTATTCATTGTTAGCTCTTAACTCTTTTAGCCTCTGTAACTTGTTGGATCCATCCTTGAATTAATTAACCTGATTGGATAGTTCCTGGATGTCAAACCTGGTGTGTTGCCGTCATGTGATGTTTCACGACGTTTTTCCAATTCACTGAGATGGGGTGAACATGACCTGCACATGATACCTCTGGCCCACAGGCCACCATTTCAACACCTCAGTAAGATAGCTGGAAGTTATCATTCTTTCGTTATACCAACATAATCAGAATTCTAACTTACTGAATAATTTATTATATTTGAGCATGTTTCTGAAAATGTCTATTATTTTGAGGCCTGCTTCTTCTCTAAAAGTAGCTTCGAAGATTTTCTGTTGTGATTTTCTGTTTTGATAATATAAAATCCAGATATCTGGCATTGTTCTGTATAGTTGTAAATTCTGATATATTTCCTGATTGCATAATTTAATCCATACTTAGTCGTTCTGCCAAAGAAGGCATTCCACAAGTGTTTTCCACATTTTGTATCTGATGGATGGATTATCTTGAAATCAAGCTATTGACTATACAAAGTTCATTCCCAAGCTAGTTGGTTTTTCAGTTATCATTCCATGATATCTGGCCATATCTGGTTTTTAAATTGTGTTTATCTATTTTTACTTGCTGTGAACCGCCCCGAGTCCTTAGGGAGATGGGGCGGTATATAAATTTAAATAAATAAATAAATTTAGTGGTCTAAAAAATTTATCAAGCTAAGAATAGATTTTCTTCTGTTAGAATTTGCTTCATATGTTAAACTGCATTTTCAGAGCAAACAGTGCAATGTTCTTCAGTGAATTTTGAGAAAATATCTGTTATAAGTTCATTGGGTTTTTAAAGCAATACATGGCAAAAGATCTTTTAAGATGAGTTGTATTTACAATCTGATAAAATAATACGTCACCATGAAATATTTAAAATTTAAGGTTGCTAGATGAAGAGAGCTCAGTATAGCACAATAGCTATTATTGGATTATACATTGGTTTTTTAAAATTTTATGCAGTTCCTTGTATTATCTGAAACTATATAAATAAAAAGATAAAGGAGTCCCTACAGATTTAACTCCACTAGTTGCTACTGATTATGGAAGATGGTGCTCATCTCCATTTATAAACCGTTGAACTGACTGAACTCATTTCTGTGGTCATGTGGTCAGCAAGATGTCACTGAAATGGTATCTATTCATCTACTCGCATTCCCATGCTTTTGAATTGCTAGGTTGCCAGGATGGAAGGTCACCTTGTTATGTGGTGCTCAGGTCCCAAATGTGGTCTGCCGGCTTTCCAGTCAACAAGCCCACTCTCTTAACCATTGAGCCACCATGCCAGCCTTGAAATCACAGGATGAATAATATTATAATAGCACATATTACAATTCATATAGCATATATATGTGTACATAATATATGCATAGTATACATATACGTAGTATAAATATGGTAGATTTTAAAATAATTAGTATTATATTTTAAAAAGTATTTAATTAAATAATTTAACATTAACATTTATATTTTTCCTTATTATCTTTTTTCTTCTCTATTTTGCTTTACAATTTTTAACATTCATTATACTATGGTACTAAAAGTTGGTTGGTATCTGTAATAAAATATGTTGATTGCTGCATTTACAAATACCATCTCCAATTCTCTTCCACAATCTATTTGACATTGGTATAAACATCAGTGAAGTTCTCTTTTGGCACAACAGCTTGCTACAAATATTTTTTACTGTTTTCTGTGGGGTTTTTGTATTAATGTTACCAATAAGCAAATAGCCTTGCATGTTCCTTGCACTCAGTAATGCCTAACTAGTCTTATGAAGGGGACACAATAGCTCAATGGCTAAGATGCTGAGCTTGTTGATCAAAAAGGTTGGCAATTCGGCAGTTCAAATGCCTAGTGCAGCGTAACAGAGTGAGCTCCCGTTACTTGCCCCAACTTCTGTTAACCTAGCAGTCTGAAAGCATGTAAAAATGCAAGTAGAAAAAGAGACCACCTTGGTGGGAAGGTAACAGCATTCCATGCATCTTTGGCATTTAGTCATGCCGGCAACATGATCATGGAATCTTCATCAGACAGCGCTGGCTCTTCAGCTTAGAAACGGAGATGAGCATCACCTTCTATAGTCAGGAACAACTAGTACATATGTGTAAGGGAAACCTTTACCTTTAGTCTTATGAAATGTTTCAAATCATTATGAACTAGAATACCAATTCTGTTACAACTGAAAATTAGTCTTATGATTTTATAAGTGTTCCTCTTGTTCCTCCTATAAAATTTGCTGAATGTGATAGGCAATTTATGTGTATGTAATAACCAACATTTTATATTACTAGTAGCTTTAATTTAGAATCACTAATGTGGCATGCACACTGAAGAAATTGGTCAGAATTAGATTTGGAGGCTCTCAGTGCTTTAAAAAGTCTCAATTTCTTCTAAATTGTGAATTGAGTCTCGATTAGAGGATTTTAATGTATGTTGAGACAAAACACTTGGACGACATTCAACATAAGGTCATAGCTCATATTTTGGTGTCTAATTGATTTGTGGCAGCTCATTAAGTTTAAGACGTTTCCCTAGTACCTGGGTAAACATTGTATTTTAATTGGGAGAATTAGTTAAAGCCAGCCTATAAATGTTGTTTGAGAATCATCACACTGGTGCAAGACACTTTTGCTCAGTTTGGGTATACTACTGGAATTTTCTGGAAGTAGAAAATTGCCAATTCTGGATTCATCTCATGAATTGACAGTCAAAATTCTGCATCTGCTGGCGTCATAGAATGCCAGCACTTGATAGATTTGTCATTTATGTTCCCCCCCCCCTTGCCATTGGTGTCTGTTTTGAGCAGTAGAATGAAAGGGTCAAGGAACTCTGCCACTTGCAGTATAAATCTCCTGAGATATTGCCCTATCTTCTGACATTTAAATCCTAGAATATGTGCCTTTTTTTGCATGCTATTTCACTTAGTGTTCATTTATATGCTGTCAACAATAACTGACCTCTTTTAGATATGGATGTGTTGCTCTTGTTCAGTTTTAGACTTGGCTAGCATTTTAGGCAATCTGTTGTTATGTTGATCCTCACTACTATCACAAGCCAAGAATAATGACAGCTACTGAATAGAGAACAGATTTTGTTAGTGTATAGAATGGGTCTTGGAAAAAATGAACATGGAAGAATGAAAACAGAATTATAGAAAATACAAATCTTCTACAAAAATATTTAGATTTGTGTAGAAAGAAAAGGACAGTTGCAGAGCTTGTATTCAAGGACTGAAAGGAATAAATTGAAGTGAAAACAGGGAGAGGAACTGTACAATGGTTTTGATGGAAATAAAACATTGTTTCAGAAGTGAGTGAACACTGACTGGATAAATTTCAAACATGGAATTATTTGGGGTGACACAAGTCAAGTATAGAGATAAGAAATACTAAAAGTCTTGTATGGAAACTACAGTAGTATATCAAAGTAAATCTAAAATGAAAGCTACATATTTTAGTGTCTAAAGAAAAAAATCTGAAATAGAAAACAAATCCAGAGTGAATGTTGAAAACTGTTATATCTGAAGGTGTAAAAGGTGTAACTAGATAGATATTAATACAGGTAGTCCTTGACTTAAGACCACAACTGAGACCAGAATTAATGTTGCTGTGAGAAATTTGTTAAGTGAATTTTGCCCCATTTTGCCACATTTGTTAAGTGTATTACTGCAGTTGTTAAATTAGTAACAAGGCTGTTAAGTCAATCTGGCTTCCCGATTGATTTTGCTTGTCAGAAGTTCAAAAAATGTAATCATATGACCCCAAAACATTGCAAACTTCATAAGTATGACTCAGTTGTCAAGCATTTGAATGTAAATTGTGACAGTGGGAATGACGCAATTGTCTTAAGTGTGAAAAATGGATGTACTGTAAGTCACTTTTTTCAGTGCTGTTATATTTTGAATGGAAACTAAATGAACTGTTGTTAAGTTGAGGACTACTTGTACTGTATATGGGTGCAGTTTGCTTATGGAGTGTTTATGCACAAAGTCTCTCTCTCTCTCTCTCTCTCTCACACACACACACACACACACTTTATAGCCTTCATTTATAAAGCAATCAGAATCAAAAGTTCCCAAAGGAAACTTATTTCCAATACTTATGCAATATTAACTGGATTTTTATTCAATACTGCTCTTGCCAAAATATCTAAGACGCTTTTAAAACCAGAATGTAGTTCAAACTTTCTTTCATAAATAATCTTAAAAAATTGGCATAAAATATTAAAGGATGTTGGGTCATTGTACCATTGTTTCTTTCTGACCAAATCACCATTATAAGAAAATAAAATAACTCCTTACAGCTGTCGCCTAGAAAATAATTTTCCCAGAACATATGGTAGAAAAGGCCAGGTGGCTTTAATGTGAATATGTGAAAACAATTTTCAACACTATTTTGGCAGCAACTCAGAAACACGTTGATGGTAGGATGAACAGTGCAAGTGAGGACCGACTGAAGACAGCTCTTTTCAACCAACAGATGTGCTTCTTACATAAAATAGCAGCTTGCCCTAAAAATTATTGGCCTAAATGCCATGAGTTTAAAAACTGATAGGTCTGGTTACATTAAAGAGCAATGCAGATAGAGGGTATAGTGTAGGACACTCTACATACATGCTTCTTAAAGCATCATAAATTTTGACCTGATATCACTTTGTTCTTTTCAAATCAGTAGCTATGGAGTATATGATAATATACTCAAGGAATGACAGTCATTAAATCAGTCTGAAGCTTTTGTGCTTACTACACTCAAAAACAAAATTATCAGTGGCTTTTTTACCAGTTTTGAGATAAAGGAAATTAAAGGGAAGAATGAAAGGGAAAACGTTTGATTATCAAAATCTCAGTAGTAGCTGGCTTCCATCCTGGTCAGAGGCAGCAGGGAGATGGAATAGCTCCTCTCCCTTGCTGGTCTTCCCCCACTTGTGGACTTCGTATGGAGCCTAAAGCCGCTTTGTAGGAGCAGCAGAGTGAAAAGGGGTGCCCAAGGTGGTCAGGGGGAAATCGCAACTCCCCCGGAGGATCCCTGGGCTGAAAGTCCCCTCAGCCATGGTGGGATGAAGAGGTGGTCAGAAATGACTGCCACAAAGACTAGGACAACAACGGAGCCACCTACCACCTAAGACTGGAGCAGGAGAGAAGCTGCATGCAGCTGTGGAACTGGGTGAGAAGATCCTTTTTTTTTTTTTTTGCTGAATCCAAACCTCAAGAAGCTATTTTACAAGAAAGTTGCCTGGATGTACCTTAATTGTTGTTTAAGTGGTGAAAAGAACCCGAAAAAAAAAAGCCTGAAGCAGAGACAGAAAGAGATTTAAGGCATCAAAAGACTTTTAAAAAGCAGAAGATTGAACCTTCATTTTAAAAGGCTTTTGGATTGTGAATAGGCATTCTTAATGATGCTGGAACGATGGACTTAAAAGGACTTACAAACGGCAAATGCTAATACAAGCAAATGAATATAGGTTTGTTCAAGAACTGAACAATTTCCCAACTGGACATTTGACTTTACAGTGCCATATGCTGATGGGAGGAGAATACTGCACCCAAGCCAAGTATAAATAAAGATTCAACTTTTAATGAAGGTTTAAAATTTTTAAAGTTGTAATTTTATTGTTACTTATAATAACAATAAAGTTATCTATGTAAAGGGACTAAGGAGCTGGAATAGGAAAAAAAGAAAGAAAGAGACAGATAACTGCTTTGTTTTTTGACTGGAAAGAAGAACTAAGACAGATAACTCAAAATTGTGACAATATGTGCCTCTGAACAGGAGATTTAAAAAGAGTTTACAAATGTTTCAACAAGAAGAAATGGACAGTAGGGAGGAGCCATTGCTGTCAATGTGGAACACATGGAAAATAAGGAAAATAGAATGTAAAGACTTAATGTATAGTCTGGAAACTATGGGCAAGAAAATAGAAACTATATTCCAAGGAGAGAAGAAAACACAAGACATCCAAGAGGAGGGAGAATGAATAAAAATATTGGTGTAAAAATAAAAAGGAGAATCTACAGAGGGATACAAAAAAATATAAGAGACATGATATTAAAAAGGGGAAAGAGAGAATTTAAACAAAGATCCAAACAAAGAAATAGTTTTAGGAAAAAAGCGAAGAAGAGAGTAATGGCTCTGGTGGTCCCACAAGGGAAAGAGTTAAGAAAAAAGACAAATACTTTGGAACTAAATTACAGCAAAACGAGTGGGATGAGAGGAAAGTTTAAAGTAGACAAACCAGGGGTCATCAGAACTAGAAACAGAATGAGGAAACAGGCAGAGGGCAGGCAAGTTGAGGGAAAGATACGATCATTAAGGAAGAGGAGGGATGATGGCTAGAGATTTTTTTTTTAGATAGAGATATGCAGAGGTGCAGACAAAAGATTAAATAAAGGTAGAATTAGGAGAATAATATAGTTAAGCACATAACATTTTGATTGTTTTTTTAATCTTAGAACTTATGGAGATAGTAAAAAACATTTGAAGTTAAGAAATGACAAGGAGATGAAAAATGATATTAAAGTTGTATTATTCAATTTGTATTGTTAAACCTATTAAACATTAGAAGAGAAATGATACAAAAATAATGTAGAATTAAGTAGAGAAATGTGGACCACTATCTGTATTTTAACTATTTTAATGCTTGAAAAGTAAAATTAAAAGAGGAATAGAGAGTTTGATTATGGCGATAGGTACAATTTTGATATAAGGAATTCTATGTAGAAAAAGGGAATACTATATTTAAGGATAGTAATATTAATAGAATCAAGAATAATGATGGAATTGTGAAGGATACTTTGAATAGGTTTGTACCAAAAGTGATTAATATTATATAAGTAATATGCTAAAGGAAGCTCAGATAATATGCTGTACACTTAATGAATGGTTGTTTGGAAGGTTAAAATAAAGTAAAAAATATGAATAGAACTTGACATAAAGAGATATGATTTTATATGAAATTATGATTTTTTTTGTTAATTATAATTTTTATTTGGAGAGATATTTGTATATCTGACTATATATGATTTGATCAATGATATGTGATGTTATTAAAAATATGGAAAAAGAAAATAACACATTTTACCAAAACAAAAAATCTCAGTAATAGCTTGTTATAATTTTCAGAAATCATTTTATTTCCTAGCTTGCTTAGACGAGAACTTTCTTGGGTTCTTAACCATTGCCTCTGTGTGGAAAAAAAAGCCCTGCTCTTTTAAATAAAAAGAAAAAATACCTGGTATAGTAGAAAAGGAATTGGTTGATGAATAAACCACTATATATCATTCCTTGTGCAAAGCTTCCTTGAAATTGTGGGACCGCCTGTTGCCACCATCAGCCTCCCGCCAACCTGTGCGTTCCCACAGGGCGGGCCTCCTTGGGGTCCCATTATCTGGACGGTGTCATCTGGCAGCCCCAAGGGTACGAGCCTTCTCTGTGGGGGCACCCTCCCTTTGGAACGAATTGCCCCCAGAGATCCAGATCATCACGGACCTATAGACCTTCCGGCGCACATGAAAAACCTATTTGTTCCAACAGGCTGGTCTGGCCTAGTACTATTAGTTTAGGGTTTTAAATCAGTTTTTAAATCAGTTTTTAAATTTTTAATCCTTAACTGTTTTAAATTTTTAAATTTCTAATTTTTACATCAGGTTTTTAATTATGATCAGCTACCTAAATTAGTTAATTTTAATTTGTTTTTTAAACTGTTATTTACTCTGTGTTTTTCTTAGATGGCTGTACACCGCCCCAAGTCCTTCGGGAGAGGGGGCAGTATAAAAATTAAATAAATAAATAAAAATTGTATTTTTCTTAATGTCCAGATTCTCATTAAATGGATCAAGCCCAACAACCCAGCGGCTTGTAAAAGTAGGCAAAGTTTATTGTCTTATGCAGTTTGGAACTTTATTTATTTATATTTGTATTAATTTCACAAATAATTCAAAGTGGCAAACATAGCAATAGCACTTAGAATTATATATCACTTTATAATGCTTTCCAGCCCTCTCTAAGCAGTTTACAGAGTCAGCAGATTGCCCCCAACAATCTGGGACCTCATTTTACCCACCTCAGAAGGATGGAAGGCTGAGTCAACCTTGAGCAATTGTTACAATTGGGAAACAGATAGGACAGAATAGTGGGTATTAGCCATACTCAAATAATTGTAATAACTTAATCTACAGTTCATCAATATATTCTCTGGAATTTTATATTATGTAATATGTTAGTGATTCTGTGAGTATTCTCCTGCATAAAAGAAAAATCCTGATTCTCCTGAGGATTATAAGAGCTCTAACCTTAGATGATTTCACCCAGCACTTTCATTGTCCTTGGATCATTTACATGGCCACCATATTCCAATATAAATTGATGAAGAATTATTAACAGAGCAGTGCTGTACAATTTGTGTAGTATTCATTCAATGAACAGTTAGAAATACTTCCTTCTCTGTGTTGTTTATAATGGATCATGTCAGTGGATACTTGGAAAAGCTGTTAATGCATTAGTAATGGCAAATAATCAGCTATAATAAAAATATTTTATTCAATACTAAAATATTTTCTATTACAATATATTATTGAACATTCTAAAAGTATTTTGTTGGTACACTACAAATGAAAATATATATATTATGCATGGTAGTAAACTTTATATTTGTATAATCTGGATCTTTTTCTGTAACTGGTCCTAAATAGTCAAAATTATTGTATAATATATCTCTAAAAGTCAAGCAAACTCAATGCTGCAGTTTTTCATGCAGTTAAATTTGAAGAAGCACTTAAATATATAGCATAATTCCATAATTCCAATAAGCACAGTGCAGAAATCCATTCTTGTACTGCAGCATAGTGAAATTACTAAATGCACAACTAAACATTACAAAAGAAAGGAAGTATACCACATTATTCATCTTTCTTCCTTAATAGTTAAAGTATTAGCTTTCAAAGAATTGCACCTAAAAAGATAATGCTAACTATGTGCCCTGAATGGAGTCAGTGCCTTTAGTAAAATAATTGCTTCATATGAGAGGTACTAAATGTCTTCATAGTGTAATATAGGGGTGCCCAACCTCCAGCCCATAGACCAGCACTGAACTGAGGCATACCATAAACTAGGCTGGCAAACAAGCGAAGCCCCATCCATAGAATGCAGGAACCACGCAAAATCACACTGCTGCTGGTCCATAGAAAAACCTCTCCATGGAACCAGTCCCTGAGCCCAAAAGGTTGGCAGCTGCTGGTGTAGTATTTGCAATGGACAATTATTTGGTATACAGTGCTATTCTTTTATCAATTACAATGCAAATATTAGCCCATTCAATACAATAAATTATTTAAAAAATGCAATGCTACTGCATTACTCTACAAGTCAATTCTCATATTCAACAAGCATCCTTTTGCTCCAAACAACCAGATCCGAAAACAGATGTAGCTTGATGAACCCTTCAGTTTCTAAGGATTACAGATAGAGATACACAGTGAAATTCTCTAGGAGATAAATTGCTGATAAGTCTATCTTCTAATTTCGAGCAGTGGTTTACCAAGACTTTCTAATAAGGGAAAATATGATGAATTCTAAATAATATTGCCTTTAAATTTAATCTCTCTTTTTGTTTATTTTCTCACTCAGCTAAGCCTATTATTACTAATAATAGTACAAATTATATAGTATACATTTTGTATAGTTTTTATATTACTATTACAGTTTATTGCCTCTAAAATCTATTTAAATTTGTGCATTTCTCCCTATGATTCTTTTAAATGAAACATTAGCTAATATATAACTGTACATTTTTCACACAAATGCCCTAGTCCTTTTTGTAATATAAAATTCTATAAACATTTTTAAATTTCTTTAGCGAAGTTTTTGTATTTTATTATTATATCCATTGTTGTATTTTTATAGTGTATGAATTTCTAGTTTGGTTGTGTATAAGTATACACGTGAGGAAAAGTTATAATTAAACTATGAGTGAACATACAAAGAGAAACACAAATCAGCTTTGTAACTGAAGAATGAGGAGTGAGGGAAGATCAATTGTTCATAGCCAAAGTCAGCTCAGCAATGCTTAAATTTCTATAAAGGTTATTAACAATCCAATGCCTCTAAAATACTACTAACAATTTTTTTTCTCTCCAGAGATTTCAGGACTAATAGTTATTGATCATTTTCATAAGTGCACTGAAAGTATACTTTACTGTCAATAATTAACAAATCAATGACTTAACATTGAGAATGAGAATATTGGCATAGAAAGTTATCAATAAAACCAGTCAGTTAATGGCCCAAAGTCTATGGCGTTATATTGAAAGCATCTTAAAAACAAAGTGATTAAACTACAAAATAAAAAATAAAAAACCAAAGTGGTAATTTTGTTAGCATTCAAAAAAAAAAAATCACTGTGACTATTATTACTTTAAAATACAACTCTGTGCAGATCAAATGTGCAAAGAAAAGGCATTAGTATTTCTATAACTTCAGTGAATCTGGACCATACTCTGTGTTTGATATCAAATAATTGTATCGGAGCAGGTTAATGTCAAACAGTAAAATGGGCATGTTTTTAAACCTATGTATATGTTACCTTGGAAACTGAAACTATTCAAGTTGTTGAGAGTTTAAAAATAAATATAAATGTAATGTAAATAAATATGTCCTGATTATTTTTTTTGACATTGTGAAGTTTAGATTTATTTAATTGCTTGGTAACTTGCCTTTTCTCTGGAACCTCAACACTGCACAAACAGGGCTCTAAATCTGATTTTATAGATTTTATAGAATAACCTTGGTATGATAAACTTGAGAGTGAATTGCCCAATGACTGACACCTGTTGGGATGCTTTCACTTGGTGTCCTGTCCTGACCAGGAGAATGGACACAATGTCTTAAGTGGCCCCTTTACATTCTATTATTCTAAGTCAATCAGCAAATACTGTGTTTAACTGAAGCCTAGGTCTCTCAGATCACTTCACAAGACACCATGCATTTCAATGTATAGAAAGCTGGATTTAAATCATTGACTGTCATGGATACATTGCTTAAAACTGGGCAATTTCTGATTATTTCGTAGTCTTAATTCTTCATCTGTGAAATAGGAATTGTACCAAGCTATGTCAAAAGCTTATTGGAAAAGATATCAGCAGGATTGTATAGCATGTTGTTCTGAAAAGAATAAATAACAGTACTCCTGAGGCTATAGTGTAGTAGAATGAAGGAATGCTGACCTCACACAATTTATTAATACAAATTTTCTATGCGAAGACTTTGTGCTTGCCTGCTTCCTATATGCTTAGTAATACACATTTTATCACCCTTAGTTTTATATTTCCCTCTATTGTGGAATTCATATGCAAATCAATAGATCTCTGCATGTCTCTGCCAATGGTTAAATCTAAGACTTTTTAAAAAAAAAAAATCTGCCAGAACACCCATGATAATAGCAACAACATGCAAAATCTAAAAAGTTTTTATGGAACATCTCTGTTTGTGACCTTGTATAAAAGTATAAACTGGAAAAGATGCAACTAAAATCTAAATCTCAGGACGAATATCCAGGGCCAATCAAGGAAGAATCCTTATTACAATTGAGAAAAGTAACTGACAGAGCAGAAAATAAATCTAGCTTCAATATCTCAATGTGTCAAAGAACGCAGAGTTCTCACTACTCACCATAGCATCTTTTCTTTCTCCTTAATTGTTTAATGGACATGCATATTGTTGCAAATGCTCATGTTATATTTTTTTCTCTTAAAGAAAATGATCCTTATTAAAACCATACAGCTGTCTAAAAATAGTGGTAGATTGTCCTTACAGTTACATCTAAAATATAAAATTTTCTAATGGTACATGTATAAAGTACTATAATGCTGTATATCTTTGAGATTTCTAGCAATTTTTGTAACTATGAAATGTTAGAGACATCAAGAAAAGTAATCTAGCATAATCCAACTCACAGACAAATACTGCCTTAAGAATCTCTTGTGAGTGTGAGCAACCACGCTGTCATTAGCAGTCAGACTGTGACATTTACTATCTGCAACCGGTCGGAGCCAGTGTGGCCACCCATAGCTTCACAAATGCAGATGCAGCTGTGATGCTCCTTCTCCAATGCAGAAAACAAGAGGGAGGAGGGGATCAACGATGAGCATTCAGTGAGAGTGAAAATAAGTGTTTGTGGAATATAAGAAATGGTTCCCTTGGCTGTTTTCTGATCAGCTGTGGGGAGGAGGAGAAAGGGAAGTGCCATGTCTATTTGAATATCAAGCCCAGCCACACTCAGAGCTTTGTTGACAACTTCATTACCTCCACATATAAAAATGACTGCAGGGTAATGCAAATGGCTTTTGCGTCACACTCTCCTGCATTCCACACGCATACTGCAGCAGAAAAAGCCCTGAGAGATAGCCCAAAGGCAGACAAGCTTTTGTCCAATTTAATAAGATCTCTCTTGGAGACATTATCCTCTCCTCCCACTCATCCTGCTTTATGCAGTCAAGAGACCAGTTTTACAAACAATGGGTATGGGTGTATATGTACAAGACATGGGGAGGGTGGTCTTGACTTGACCTCCCTGTCCATCAAAGCTGAATGAAAGGTAGCAACAAGGAGAAAGATACCCATTTATCTTTTAAAAAATATAAACATTTAACAAATTTTCAACAAAACTGACAAGGTGATCTGATTAATATTATAACTCTGTCAACACAGTATCATTCAGAGATAGGATTTATCATCAAGGACAGCTGCATAACTGAAGACAAAGGAATTGACACCTTACTACTCTACCATGCTGATGAAATAAGACAAATATCAATGGGATATTTTTAGAGGCCAGAAATGCCATGTTATTGCTCATCAGTTCATTGGAGAAGGGTTGTTTTGTTTTGTTTTTACAAAATAGGCTATTTTTACCACCATTATTAAAAACAGAAAGGAGAGGGAAACCAAAAAGTAAAGATGACTGATTACAGCATGCAGAATAATTGTATAAAACCTAACTAAGGATATTTGGGTCCATTGACTTTTGTGGTAAAATAAGAAGCCTGATTATATTTGGAGCGACCTGAATTTTCCCATGGTGTAAAAAATATTTGCAAGGATATCTTGCTTTGTTACTACTTCATGCCATTATATTTGCTTCTGAAAACACCTATAGGCTTTTGACCACAGTAGCAATTGGAAGGAGTAGCAAATAATTGTCTGGAATGTTATTCCCAAATAATATCTTATAGTGAAATGAACTTGTCAATGAGCAGTTTGAAGACAAATAAGTTATATATCTGGACAAGTAGAACTGGGAAATAGGCAAGCTGAGCAAATAATTGGAAACAGATAATTGGACAAGGTGGAACATTGCTTCTAGTATCTGAACCATAAAGTCCAAAATATGCATAAGGTGGTCTATTCTATTTTAGAATTAGGGCAGTTAGAAGTTGTATCTTGCTAGGTGGAAAGTTTTTTGTACAGAGCAGTATAGGATATAAACC
Organism: Myanophis thanlyinensis; assembly: GCA_017656035.1. NCBI lineage: Eukaryota > Metazoa > Chordata > Lepidosauria > Squamata > Homalopsidae > Myanophis > Myanophis thanlyinensis. The sequence continues at coordinate 14,882 of JAEANM010010558.1, forward strand.
AGGAATTCTATGAAGTGTAATAGAAACTAGACTAGCAGTTTCTTCTACTCCTAATGGTGCATCAAGTGAGACATTCTTATGTCTTGTTTCCTAGTTTGAATCTCTATAGAATCACTATTCTTGGGGGGTGTGGGGTGTGAATTATGATTCAAAAATTGCTGTCATGCAAAAGAGCTCATTTCTTCTGAATCAACACATTCTGTTTCAGATAGTAGATTCCTCAACCTCTTTAAGTATTTTAATACAACAGTTATTATATTATTTTGAGATTTAGAGAGGGGCACTAAGTAGCTTCTGCTGACTATCAATATAATTAAAACATGTTCATTGTAGACAAAAGAGGTAATAAGACTACAAAGAAAGTCTTCTGGATGTGGAGACAAGTATAGATCTACTGGGTTTCTGGAAGGATCAGAAATGCATTTCCCAATTGTTCTTCCTACCCAATTTGCCTATTACAAGCCTTTAAGGGTGCAAACAAATCACAAAACTTTAACAAATCTCCTTAGCAACTAATCAAATCATATGCAAGACACTAACTTGGGGTGGGGTGGGGGGGTTAGGGACAACTAAACAAGCATACCTTATAAAATATTTGCTGATTGCTAAATGGCTCTGGAAAATTATGGCTTTAACTACTACCACAATCTTATCAATTGGCATCTGTTCATAAATCAATTTCCTTTGTGAATAATACTTTTCTCGGTAGAGCAGAAAGAAAATAAAATTGCATGATGGTTTCTCAATCACCCTAAATGCTGAAGAAATGGAAGAACTTTTTTTTGCAATGAACATAGCCCTTTACTAATGAGTAGATGGTTAGGGAATTTCTTCACTTAGCATTTCTCATTATTAAT
>JAEANM010010559.1:0-15736 GCA_017656035.1 Myanophis thanlyinensis
TCTGGCCCGGACCCTCTGTCAAATTTTAGAAACCATTGTGGCCCGCGAGTCAAAAAGTTTGCCCACCCCTGGTCTAGCCATTCCCTTGCAGCATTCTATTGAATTTTTAAAAAAATACATACATGAAGAGAGACTTTCACATAAATGATCATATGATGGTGGACAGAAATAGTGTTTATTGCTCAAATACAAAACTATGAAAAATTCAGCTGGCAAGCAAAAGTATTTTATTATTCAAAATTACATCCAGTTAACATCTAATGAAAATAAAGGCCAATAGAATATTTTTATTAGGATGTTGAATAACAGAATAACAGAGTTGGAAGAGATCTTGGATGTCTTCTAGTCCAATTCACTGCTTAAGCAGGACACCCAACACCATTTCAGAAAAATGAATGTCCAATCTCTACATTAAAATCCTCCAGTGTTGAAGCACTTACAGATTCTGGAGGCAAGTGATTAATTGTTCTGTCAAATTTTTCCTTAGTTCTAGGTTGGTTTATTGAATCCTTTCTTGTCCTGCCTTCAGGTACTTTGAAGAATAGATTTTCCTCCACTTCTTTGTGGCAGCCCCTTAGATGGGGGAACACAGCTATTAAACTGTACCTGCAACCCTGCAACTGTTCTTCATATGTTTTAGCCTTCAGTCCCCTAATTATCATTGTTACTCTTCTTTGCAGAAGGTGTTTTTTCTTTCCTCCAGTGTACAATTTTATAAGATTAATTCTCAGGCTAAGTAGCAGTTCCAGTGGATGTATACTTTTGTGTATGCTTGTGAAGTTGTTTGAGAGAAAAAGAATGGGATTATTTGTTAGGCTCGTGGCAGAGAAAGAAAGTGTTAAACATAAATCATGTGCTCAACACTAACTTTTGCTCTAAAGATCCTGCATTTAAAAATTTATAATACCTATTGTCTCTCTTCTCATTGTTCTCTATTCAACCTTTTTCAATATATGCCATTGCCTAGCCTTTGAGCCTCTTCAGACATTAAGATGCCTTACCTCCCCCATTAAATCATTAAATCAAAATGAAATAACTTCTTCTGTTTAGAGTTTCTGAGGACAAAATAAACTCCTTAGCAGTTTTTGAATGGACAATTTAACGTCCTTATTTCTCAATGTATAAATCAAAGGGTTCAGCAGAGGGGTTATAAAGACAAAAGCAGTTGAGATCCATGTGTCTTGACCTAGTGAGGAAGCTGCCTTAGGTCTCAAATACACAAAACAAGCACAACTGAAGTGGGTGATCACCACAGTGAGATGGGAAGCACAGGTGGAGAACAATTTTTTTCTTCCCAAACTGGAGGAGATCCTTAGGATAGCAGTAATGATATAGGCGTATGAAACAGAGATCAATAGGACTGTGCCCAGCAAAACAACAGCACATAAAAGGACCACCACCAGGTGAGTCAGGTATGTATCAGCACAAGTCAGGCTCAGCACAGGTGAAATGTCACAGAAAAAATGTTGGATTTCTTTCAGCCCACAAAAAGGCAACCTGAAAATAAGGATGCAAATAGCTAGAGATATGTAGCATCCTGTTAGACATGATGCAGCTGCTAGTTTGATGCAAACCCTCTTCTCCATCAGCACCTGGTACTGAAGTGGGTAGCAAATGGCTGCATACCGATCATAAGACATAGCGATTAACAGGAAACAGTTGTTGGCTCCCAAACTAAAAAAGCAAAACATCTGCATGGCACATCCAACAAAGGAAATGGATTGTCTGCCGGTCAGAAGAATGAAAAGAAGTTTGGGGATGGTGACAAAGGTAGTACAAGTTTCTGAGATGGATAATGCAAAAAGTAAAAAGTACATTGGACAATGTAGAGTCCGGTCGAGCAATATGACTAACATGACAGTGATGTTGAAGGTCAGGGTGGCACCATAGGTGAGGGAGAAAATCACAAAAAGTAAAGTTGGTTTCTTTCCAAGGATGGAAAAGCCCAGCAAGAGAAAATCATTTACAGAGCTACCATTACTATTTTTCATACCAGATGTAAAATTGTCCAGATTGTCAAGAAAAAGATGGGGAAGGTATTTATAAGTCATAAGATGATCCTCCAATTATCTCAAATGAAATTACATTCGATCTTTGCTTCAGTTTAGGTTTTCATAGAAAATGCAAGCACACATGAAAGAGGCAATCCACTATATGTCAGCAGGGACATCAGATAAAATAGCTTTCCTTGCCTATAATAATAATAATAATAATGCAAAATATTAGACACTGAACAACATTCAGTTAATAGCTAATGTCATCTCATCCACATTCTTAATATTTCCTCTTCATGTAGCTACTAATCCTAAGTATCCATGTATAACATTCCTGCTTCAGTTAATTATGCAAAAAATAATAATTATGCAAAAAAATACTACCACAGACACATTCTTGCCCCCCCCCCATTTCTGAAATTTAGTAGCACACTAAAAAATTTTTTTATGAGACTGAGTCCAACTTATACTATTTCTTTCTTTTCTGGCTTTTAGAAATATAAATCTGGTGACAGAATGATGCTTCGTACCGACTGCCATCAGTGCCACCAACCTCCATCCTAGGTTCTCCACTATTTCTGGTTTTATGAAAGAACTCGTCTCAATTTTTTAATGACCTTTTTGACTTGATCACAGAAACAGGGATAAAGGTGGTGGATCCAGCCACTAGACTAGAGCATATTAGAGGCTGATAAATCCAAGCTATCCAAGCTTCATTTACAACAAATTTGTATTCAGTTTTATTAAGATTCACAGAGGTTCTGAGTTACTCTTTGGGAATATATTCCCCTGATAACATAAGTGATTCACATTAGGAAAAAGTCATTTATCTTCAGAAGCATGAAGACTTTGTATTTGTTGGGCAAAATACTATGATGTATTCCCTTGGTTTCTCCTTTTTAAATGAGTAAAAGAATCAAGCCTCCTCCCAGTATAGCAAATAAGCCTTTTTGGGAAGCAGAATTATAGATGCTATAAACTAAAGTAACCAGAACCAATTATTTGTTTATTGAAAAGATGGATTCAATCCCCAGGCTTTGACAACAAGCATATGACAAGCAAATAACAAACCAAATAAAATATCAGTGATACAATGAAACATTAAAATTAACAATCTATATCAAGCCAAGCAGCTCTTTCTCAAAAAAAAAAAAAAAAAAAAATAGGCTCCAGTTTAGCTTCATTGTGACTGGAAACAAAGTGCTTTGGACATTGCAGAACATGAATACACTACTTTTCTGTAATCCTCAAAGCTGCTACCTCTTTTCCTGAGACCACACAGGTGCAGGTGCAGAGAGCAGCATTCAACCTTGGAAAACTCTCTAGAAACAACTTCTAAGAGATGGCAGAAAAGCCATTTTTTGCAGAATGTCTCTGAAGTACTGCACAGCTCCTGGATGTCAGGATTAAAGCAAGCACTGAAGATTCTTTAATCTTTAATCTTTAACAAAATTTCTATACTGCCCCTCTCCTGAAGGACTTGGGGCGGTGCACAGCCATTTAAAACAGGACATATAAGATTTAAAAATGAATTAAATCGAAGGCCGAAGTAAATATTTAAATGAACCTAAAGGTTAAAAATTAAAATTTGGAATTTAAAAATTTAAACTATTTAACTAATTAAAAACATAATTTTTAAAACCCTGTTAAGTGTCAGGCCAGACTGGCTTGTTGGAATAAATGGGTTTTCAATGCGCGCCGGAAGGTCTGCAGGTCCGCAATGGTCCGAATCTCCGGGGGCAATTCAATCCATAAGCAGGGTGCAGCCACAGAGAAGGCTCGTACCCTCGGGGTTGTCAGATGACAACGTCCCGACAATGGGATCCCGAGGAGGCCTGTCCTGTGGGAAAATTGAATTGAATATGTTTATATTCAGAAAAGTTTTTTGGGGGGATTTAATTGTATTATATTTCAGTTGAGGCATTTCACAGATGCTAGGGCAATGTCACTGGAGCAGGTTGAATTCTTTAAATATCTAGGACTCGTGTCCATGAACAAGTAAGACAGCACAAACTGAAAATGCAATGGAATCAGCACAGGCAAATTCTACAGGCATTTTATGTTTTTGGCATTCAAAAGGAGGCAGTATTGTACCTGCTGTCACGAAACAATTTATGGCTAGGTTCTTGTCTCAACAGTTATACAGACCTCTGCTGCTGCCATTCCATAAATATTCCCATTTAGAGAAAGTGCCAACTAAATTCCTGAGGGTCACATTTCAGATCCCCAAAAATATCACTAATGTTACTTCTAGTTGGAGGAAGACTGGAAGTTCTTAATTTCTAGTTAAAGGTTAAATTCTGTGCAATGGGTCTGGCTTTCCTAACAATTGTTGACAAATGTCATTAATAAGTGGATTTTTCATTCATTCCTTGAAAAGATGCCATTGAATAAACTGACCTACGGCCTTTCTACTGAGCTTTTCCGGTTAGAATGGAATGGAATGGAATAGAATAGTTCTTTATTGGCCAAGTGTGATTGGACATACAAGAAATTTGTCTCCGGTGCATAAGCTCTTAGTGTACATACAAACAACAAGATAATATAATCATAAGATACCAATAGGAGAAGGTAGCAGAAAGATGTGAAGGATAATAGTAATACAGCCATATTAGCTGGTATATATCTTTAGACATATGGTTATGGAAAGATGCTTCATATACAATTAAAGGGCAAACTGAAATCAATTTCACTAGGTTCTAGGAACAGTTTGCCAACCAGATATCTACCTACCTACCTACCTACCTACTTTCAAATTGCTTCATCTTCACAGAGCTTTCTGTCTTCTAATCTACTCTGCTAGAAGGCAGATTTACTATAGACCTCTAGGATTTTCTTTTGTCACTCAGGGATAGTCAAAACATTGGGTTGTATTTTCCTATACTGTAAATGCTATAGGGCTTTACCTAAGAAGCTTATTGTGCTATTATGGCTACCTGGATGAAGTCATTCTCTCTTTCACAAGCAGACAGGCAGACAGCTACTCACTATTATGCAGCAAAATCTTGCATGGCAGCATGTAGAGGGAGATAACATGTAACAAAGGGATGCCAGCAAAATTAGTGCTTTATCTCCCTCTCCAGTTATAGCTGTCAATCTCCTATTGCTTTTATATTTCTGTCTGTTTTACTATGTATTGCACTACTATCTGTATTTTTTTTTACTTCTTGTTAGATATTTCACATTGCTGATCTTGAGCTATATTTAAAAAAATCATTCTTTCAAATTATATGTATATGAATATAGCATATGTACGAAAAGGGAGTACACATTAGCTTAAGCTGAATATTAAAATATGTATATTGCGAGTACATTTGCCCAAAGCTTTGAAGAGATGCTTTGCTTTGACAAAGGTTTATGCAAAGTACCCCTTTGAAGCTGTTCTACAAAGCAATATGTTCCTACCCCACCTCCAAAGGGAAAGAGATTACATTGCTTGATTTCTGTGCTCTCTGTCTCTGTCTCTGTCTCTGACTAGCAGCTCCAATACTCAGAAGTCTTTGCCCCATATCATGCATGTGCAAAATTAACTTTGTCAGATCATTTATTTATTTAACTCAACTTTGGTGTTGTTGCCTGACTCTAGACTCTGGATGGCTCATTATCTTAAAGAAAACCCAAAGCAATACAATCAATTAAAAATACAGTAAAGGAAATAAACAAAATGGCAAATCCAAGCAACTGACATCAAAACATATGAACATAAGACATATGCATCTAACAAGTGGTTCAACCACCTCACCTCAAGGCCTAGGAGAATAACCAGGTTTGTTAAGACTTTCTGATATGACATCAGGATGAGAACCATCTATATCTTGGGGAACCGCATTCATTATGGAGAAGGCACACTTCTGGGATGCTGAAATAGAACACTATTTAATTAAGGGTAAGTTCACTTGTCAGCTTTTTCTGAGGCAATAGAAATCATAGACTGCCTTTCAAATATCTGGAACCAATATCAACTAAGACTGATATAGATGAGAATCAGCACTCTCACCTATATTGTACCCAAAATTGAATGGTACTCAAATTGTACCCAAAAGCCTACTGCCAGCCAATGTAGCTCACAAAGCAGGGACATCATGGGTATCCACTGCTCACACCATTGCATTCTGGATATTCTAGGACAGATTCGTTGTTGGGCCATTAGATGAGAAGGGAATGACTGTTTGGAGAGTTACCCAGTTTAGAAAGGAGCATACATGGTGTGTGCAAAGGCATCTAGCCTAATTGCCACCTGCTCATCAAGTCAAAGTGGACCCACAGATTGCATGCCATTCTGAATGAAGAACTGACATTCCATCCAAGAGTAGACTCAATGATCTCTGGACCTGGGTGATGCCAGCAAGAACAGATACTTGGTATTTTTGGATTAAGACAGAATTTCTCCATATTCAGATTCTCACAACCATCAGAACTGGGAGAAGTCTCTGACAACCTTTGTTGGTTGGCCTGGAATCAAAATATATAAATGGGTATCATGAGCATACTGATGCTACCAGAGGCCAAAATGTTGGATAATCTTACCCGTCTCACAATTTCATATAGACATTGAACAAGAGAGAAGAGACTTTCAACTCTTATAACATCCCACAAAGGAAGGACTAAAGAAGCAGCCTCTTTTCCTCTTATTAACACCAGTTAGAATTTACCTACAAGGAAGGAAAAGAACCACAGCAAAATTATGTTCCAAATTCCCAACCCCTGGAGAAAATCCAGAAAGAAGCCATGGTCAACTGTATCAAAGGTTGCTGAAATCAAGGAGAATGGAAGCAATATCTCAGGACTTCAATGAGCACAGCCAAGATTACTTGTGTAGCGAATACCAGACAAATCCAACTGAAAGAGGTCTACATAATCTGCTTCCTCCAGGATCCTCTACTACTGCAGTCAATCTTCTTCTCAATACCCTTCTCCAGAAATTGAAAGTTAAAGGCAGGAGAGAAATTCTCTAAGATAGTTGGATCTAAATAAGGGATTTACTTATGCAAAGTAACCTAAGAAGTTAAACCATATTGTGACTATCTACTGAACAAATTACTTAATCCAAAGAAAATACAGCTGCTATATACTGTTCTAATGGGAATTATGTATGGAGCAAAAGTGTGTCTTAGTGCATACATGTAGAAATATATGTACAATGTAGGGAATGCCCAATGCTGTTAACATCTTTCAAGGCCACCACAAAAAAGAATCAAACCTTTATATTTCACCTCCCTGAATGCTTCATTAGCTGAGGTCAAATTCTAGGTCAGAGCTGAATTCTCAGATTTCTCATAGTGTGTTGTTGCCACCTGAGCCCAACCCCTAAGACATAAAGAATGTATTCAGATCACGCTGAATAATGAAGAAGGTGGAATAATTTATCTTAAGGCAGTAAAAGAAATTTTAGCTAAATATTATGAAAAGCATCCTAAGGATAAAAGCAGTTTGATAGTGGAACCAATTATCTAGTAATGGGGGCTTTACTTTTCTGGTGAGCATGTTGGATTTTCACTGAACAGAAAGCTGGGGCAATGATTCATGTCTTCATGATTCCATGAGTAAGAATGATTATTGTGTACAGGAATCTTCGGTTTCGTTCATTGAAAAAAATATGAAGTTAGCTGAAGCAGGAACTTTAGACTTTCCAGAGGCAAATCATGAGCAATGTCAGTTCCAAGAACAAGTTTCAAAAATGTACCATTTCAGTCTAAAAAGAAAGGAAAAGTAATTGTTCCATTTATAACCCTTTGTTCTTCCTTTAAAAAAAAATATTTCTCTGAAATGGACGCCTATTCGACCTATCATAATCATTAACAAGAAACACTGCTTTGGTCCCAAATACCCCTCTGAATCCATTCTTTGAAAGAGTGAAGCAGCTAAAAATACCCAAATATCAAACCCACAGCAAAGAAGTATTCCTGAAGACTTCTACACATTCCTATACATGTCCACAAGACATTTTCACAAAAGAGATGGTGAATCAGACCACTTGATAAAGGACCAGGCTGCCCAGCTATTCTAAAAGCAACTTTAGTGTACTGCCACCCATGCTCACTCCTAAGAATGTCCTCCAAATTGCATTTTAAAATCTATATCTGCTTCAAGGACCTTTCCAGGAGACGATTCAGAAAAGCACTTTGTCTGGATTGTTTTGCTGAATGCTTATTGCACAACATTACTAAGCTATGGCATACAAATAACAAAGAAAAAACATAAAAAGGTGGGACATGGTTGGGAATAAATGTAATAAAGAAAAAACATGCATGTATCTGCTTGGCTTAATGTTACATGTAAACCACTTGTCTGGAATGGTATAGGGTCTCCTGCCTAAGCAGTGGGTTGGACTAGAAGACCTCCCAGGTTCCTTCCATGTTCCAATTTTGGGTTGTTTACATAACCATGATTAAAACAAGCACATCTGAATAGATGAATCAAACTACTCACACCTGTGGAACAAGGTTCTGCAACCCAGGTTTTTAGATTTTATACATTCTGACAGACTGATTAGAAATTGTGATTCATGACATTTTAGATGTAGTAAACCTATTTTTAAAATTAGAAAAACCATATCACCACATGGAATCTGAGTTTATTTCTACATTGAACTGAAGTCCTCATGTAGACTTATGAAATGCAAATTTCATTGCATTCAAATAGATAACAAATATTTATATATGTGGGTTTCTAAAGTATGCATGGACTTTTCCTATTATGGAAAATGGTTTGTCTTCAAGTATTTTCTCTTCAGATTGTCTTCAATCAAAAAGGCTTTATATCATATATTCAGATCAACGATTCCTAGAATGCCAGTTATATCAAAGTTGACAGATAACAGAAGGAACCTGGGAAATCTTCCAGCCCCCTGTTCAGGCAGAAGACCCTATACCAGTGGTGGCGAACCTTTTACTTACCAAGTGCTAAAAAGTATACGCTTTGCGTGAGGCTCCTCCTCATGTGCTGCATGTGCAACTGCACCATCTGCGCATGCATGCGGCTTTTACACATGCAATGCATGCATGCTGCACACATGTATTCATACATGCATAAACAATTGCACGTGCATGCCCAGGAGAGATCCAAAGACCAGCTGGGTCTCTGGAATTGCTCGTGTGCACATGTGCAATCATGCACATGCGCAGTGAAGGCCAAAGACCAGTTGGGTCTCTGCAATCACACACACATGTATGCACAATCACATGTGCATGCTCAGCTGGAGGTAAATTGTCAGACAACTCGTGTGCCCAGCAAGATGGCTCTGTGTGCCGCCTGTGGCACGCGTGCCATAGGTTCACCATCATGGCCCTATACCATTCTAGATAAGTGACTATCCAGACTCTTCTGAAAAGCCTCCAGTGATGGAGCACCCACAACTTCTGAAAGCTATTCCACTAGTTAATTGTTCTCATTGTTAGGAAATTTCTCTCCTCAGTTCTAGGTTGCTTCTAGAATGTTCAAAGATAAGAAATATTTTAACTCTAATGATTATAATAAGACAATGAAACCTTTTCCTATTAGGCAACTATAAGATTGACTATCAATTTGGATTATATGGCTGGTAGTTCAAACCCATTTTTTAGCCATAAAACAGGTTTTAAGCCTTAAATGGTTTCACATTTCTCTAAATCACACTAAGAGAATTAGATGAATATTTTACGCAGCTTAACTTTGATTTAAATATATTTGCTCAAAATATGCTGGCAGCAACTCAAAATGCAGTGTAATACTCTCAAAGGACTGCAATCTCAAACTCTATTTAAGAAAGCAGATAATATGGACTGGCAGCATTAAAGCAAATAAAGTCAATTAACTGAGAGGTGATTTTTTTTACTTAATTTGTTTTCTCTTGCTTGAAATTGTAAAGGGCGGACATAGCTGGGAGATTAATGAAGAAAGAAGTTAATGGAAATGCAAAAGAGGAAAGAGAGAAAGGAGTTATTGTTCATTAGTTGGCTCCTTCATGGCAAGTTCTCGTTTTACATGAAAAGGGCATTTATCTGGGTTGTTGGTTTGCTTTTATACCTCACATATACCCATTTCCTTGAGGGGGAAATATTAAAAATCTATCTATCATCCCAACTATAATAAGGAGAACAGGGGAAAAAATCAGCAAGAAGAGTTCAAGGAAGTGAAGGAAACAGAAAAGTAGTTACTTATAGATCAAGGTTCTGAAAAGAAGGGATTGGATCCATCACCAAGAAAAGTTATAGAGAACTGGGCGTTGATACAGCAAGCAGATGTTATGGAGGAGTCAAACTGAATTTCTCCATGGAAATCAGCACCAAGGTGCTGTGCTACAAAGGAATTTAGTTGTAATGGTTCAGTATACAGAGAGAATCTAGCCACTACCATTATTCAAGAAATGGTTGCACCAAGTGAGTGTGTTATATGCATTAAGAACTTTGGTAATAGGCATTGGGATGGCATAGAAAGCAGTTGTGGTGTTTACTATATTCAAACGAGCAATTATGCAAATGAATTCCTTGGGTCAAACTCAGTTCCTATTGTGTTTTCGGCAACAATACTGAAGTGATTTGACGTTGCCTTCTGAGATTGATTGGTTCCAAATTCTCAGTCTGGCCTTCAACCTTGGGGTTTCCTTGAAAAATTCAGGTCGTCTTCAACTTAAGACCACAATTGAGACAGGAATCTCAGTTGTTGAGTAAGGCAGTCACATTAAGTGAGACGCTGCATGACTTCTCAAGTGACTGCTTCGCTCAATGCACGCCTAGCAGTCCCAGTTGTGGTTATTAAACAATTAAGCAGGGGTTGTTAAGCAGAAAGACTCCAAGGCAAGGACCATGCGATGTTTTAAAGTGGTGTGGGAGTCCTTGGGAGAGTGGGATGCTCCATTCAGGAGCTGACAGTCCTCCCTGTTTAAATCTAAGCAAGATTTTCAGCCGTTAAGTGAAGACACATTCATGCTTGGCCTGTGCCAGGCTCTCCCAGTACCCCTCATGTCTGAGGCACCTTATAGTGTGTTCCTGATCTTACAACGCTGAACGTTCACTTTGTGTTTCTATTTTGATTCTCTCTGATCTCTTCGGATTAGCTGAATTACCATTGAAGGAGTTCAGCTCTCCTCAATGCACAGAGGGAAACTTTTTTAGCAAGGTGCTGGAACAAAGTCAAAATCTTAGGATTTCAGCTGTTTCTGTATATCCACAAAATTCTTAATCAATTAATTAATTAATTAATTAATTAAGAGACAGTCGGCACAGAGAGATGAGAAGGAGTCCTTTGAACAAACGGCAGCAGCATGCAACTTTCCCTGCTAGCATTCACAATTGTAGGTGCTTGGCAATTGGCTGTATTGTAAACAGTTATGTATGAACAGTTGTCTGTCAAGTGCTAGGGAAATAAGAAGATCCAGGCAGTTCATGGGTATAAAAATTTATTGCATGCTTAAGCTCTCTACAAGAATCTGAACTACTAACAGTCAAAGGAAATTGGTGGTAGATAAAGGTAGAAGGAATTCAAGGTGGACTGGACTTACATATCTTAGATCTCAGACTGATGACTGATGACACATTTGACCCCCTCCCTCAGGTTCAACCTCGTCATCTCCTGCATTGTCAAGCATCTAGATCATGGTTACATGATGCAGAGCTGGTGGTGCAATGTTTTGCGATGGCTGGAAGTTCTTTATAGACTATAATGTGCTCTTTCAGAAGTCATCATAATTCTGGACCATTGGTAAATGAGCAATCATAACTCAAGGACTATCTGTATATCTAAGTCAATTGTATATGTAGGTATGTTGAAATGTCCCCATCAACATAATTGGTAAATAAACATCTGTTTATGATTGCATTAGTATATAATATTTTCAATTAATCAGAACTATAGTGGTGGGATATGGGTAGAGGGAGGAATTGTCTTCATCACAGCCAGTTGTGAGTCCTGAGTAGATTTATCTGAGGCATCATTGTGAATACATATAATATAAACAGCCCAATGAGACAAGAGGACGTTCTTGCAATGAACCTGGCTTAGATCACAATCTTATGAAAGAAATTATTTTAAACTGCCTATACATATATACCCTCATTGATAGACAATAACAATGGGTCTTTGTCAATAGTCACAGTGTCAGTGAGACATAAATTAATATAATTTATTGCAAAATATTATTCTGTGTAATTATCTTTTTATTGCTAGTTATCCAAATGGAGCTTTGGGTTTCAGTTTAAATTGATATTGTCTGTTTGGCTGGTGGTTTCAAGAGGCCTTCTTTTAAAAAGAAGCATCATTGTATTGATTTTTCAGACAAATGTTCATATGTGGGAAAGAGACATTATGACAACAAAACAATAGCATCACCTCATCCCATTCCCTCAAAGATTACACAGTACGAGACCTACCATCACTTACTACTGTCCAATCCTAGAACACTACGGGGAACACAACCAATTTCTTTTCAGGAAGAATAATACCCTTTTGTGTTTTGGCGTATCGTCCTGACTAGCCGGGAATGCCAGAGTCAAGGTTAAAATGAGGAAGATTTGAATTCTGTAAACCACATCAAAGTTAGAAAGTATTGAAGGATCTGTCGATAAAGAGATCTGTGGAATTTTATCTTTTGTCAATGAATTGGTTTGTGAGAACAACAATCTAAAAGGCAGCATATGGACAGCACAGAAGTCAGAGGCTAAAGTTAACTTTGGGGTCAGAGTGTGAAGAGTGGTAATAAGTAGAGTGCATAGGGCAATGATGAAGTATAGGTAGGTTCATCCTTATGAATAACAGTTAGGGCCAGGATTTTCTTTTGTGCTGGCCAATGTTTATTTTAGTTGTTGTTTTGAAGACTGCTAAGTCTAGGTTAAAGCTTACACTACTAGTTTTTATGCACAGTATATCAAAATAGTTTAAGGAGAACAGATTTCACCTCAGAGTTTGGCCAGCTCTGTTATAAATAAAATGAACACATAAATATTTAGTATACTAGTGAACATGCCTCTTCTCTCTCACTCGGATGCTATGCCTTGCTATCCCTGATATTATACCTCATTTTATTCCATATGAATATATGAATACATTTTTTTGCACATCTGTGAAGATATATTGCCAAAGAGTGAAATACAAATCATAATGGCAAGAGCACATTTAGTTATGTAGCAGTCAATCTGCAAATCCAATGTAAACCAGTATAATGGATCCATGCATAATCTTATTTTGGTTATCATTACTTAGATCAAGAAATTAAATGTGTTTACTTTAAAATTGCTCATATATGTCTCCACACTTCATTTTTTGATACTTTTCATTTGCATTAGTTTATAAAATATTAGTTTATAATTTTAGTGATTTTTTTAGAATTTGTACAAATAAATGTCCAAATATTTCATTAACTGGGTTTTCATAAGCCGTAGTTGGCTATTGGGTTATTCTTTATTTCACATGAAACTACACTTTACAAATCACAGCAGTTGGATTAAAATATGTCTTTATTTCAAAACTAACATTGTAACATAAGGTGATATGCAAAATACCCACATTGTCTTACCAATTTAAAGAATACTGTGAATTTCAATAGTAAATTTATATAACTCTGATATGTTCAGAATTGAAATTTTATTATTTTATGCTCTGTATCTTTTCTGGGGAATTCTGGGAGTTGAAATCCACAAGCCTTAAAGTTGCCAAGATTAGACACTCCTACTTTATGTCATAACAATTTCAGTGACTTTGGTTGAGAAAAGGTTCAAATATATGGTTTGGTTTGCTAACCCTAGTTTAGAGCTTCCACTACCAGATTTTTGTGCATAGTATATCAAAATGGGTTGGTTCGGTTTAATGAAATTACCAAATAGATTTCCTTGCCACTTTTCAGTAGTATCACATCTAAAGTTGGTGCATCTAATTTTCAGTAGTATCACATCTAATGTTGGTGCAGAATGCGGCCGTGCAGGTAATTGCGGGAGCTCCTCGGAACTCCCATATTACACCTCTCCTGCGCAAGCTGCACTGGCTCCCTGTGGCCTTTCGGGTGCAATTCAAGGTGTTGGTGCTTATCTTTAAAGCGATCCATGGCTTGGGACCTGAGTACTTACGGGACCGCCTGTTGCCACCTTCAGCCTCCAGCCAACCAGTGTGTTCCCACAGGGCAGGCCTCCTCGGAGTTCCACTGTCGGGACAGTGCCGTCTGACAGCCCCGAGGGTATAAGCCTTCTCTGTGGCTGCACCCTCCCTGAACGAATTGCCCCCAGAGATTCAGACCATTGCAGACCTGCGGACCTTCCGGCATCTAAAAACCCATCTATTCCAGCAAGCCGGTCTGGCCTAATACCTAAGGGTTTTTTTTAATTGTCTAAGTTCTTTAAATTTTTAATTTTAATTTTTGAATCTGGTTATTTTAATTTCTATTTCGGCCAATGATTTAATCTATTTTAATTGTATTTTAACTTTTGTTTATCCTGTTTTTAGATGGCTGTACACTGCCACGAGTCCTTCGGGAGAGGGGCGGGATAGATATCCTGTTATTAAATTAATTTAATTAAATTAATGCCGCTAATCATGTAGTAAATAAAATAAGTGAGCTGTCAAATTATTTGGGTTGTTTTGCCTGTTCAGACAAAGCAAGTTCATTCAGCTGCCTTGTAGGTGGCTGTCTTTTGTGAGATGATTCAAAATGGGCAATTCAAGGAAAAGCGAGGAAAGCCAAAAATGGTTAGTAATTCACTTATTTCCAGAATATAAACAAGCCACAATACTATTTAGTTGTTGCATGCCGACATTTGAAGCCTGGGATTTACTTGGCTTGGTTGTGGCAAATCTATTTTCTTTGAATGAAGCACTCAGTGTGCTTCATTTTCTCTTTCTTCTGCAAAGAGAGGTATGTGAAAAGATTCTCAAATGGTTTATTAGTATCTCACTAACATTCATTGATAGGATGTTTTACAACTTCCATTTTATTTCAGAGTAATATTATTATACCAGCTGAAGGTCAATAGCCTTTAATTGTACCAGCACAGTATGTTGTACTTCCTCTCAGTTGCATGACACACTTCTCTCTAAAGATGTGTTGTAACATATGGAGATCCCATATGTCTTTCTCCATATCCATATGCTTTGATTTGATTTATAGACTTCAAAATAACATTTGATTTTGGCACGCGACTCTAGTTTTGAGACATACCAAGTCCTTGTATTGTTTAATTTGGTTACCAAGAATTTCCATTCGTTTTGTTTCACTATTTCATTGATTTAAGAAAAATACTGTATATCTGTGCAGTAAAGCTATTGCCATTTCCTTTTGACTGAAAATTTTACACACACACATACTGTACGCATATGCTACTGTATATTAAATATAGATTGTACAGAATTATAGCATTTTGCAGATTCTCAAAACATGAGATATATTTTGAAATTCCTTGGCATGCAGGGGAAGGGATGGCTGGGAGGGACAAAATGTGCATTACAACATTGCAACATAAGCTCTACACCTTATATTCGTGCACAGCCTTATCATACAAATACAAAAGAACAGAGCTCATGTCTGACCAGCACAATGTATGTCTTGTTCTTTTATCAACATTGTTAACAACTTATATATATGGGGAGACCTATTGAACAAAATGATAGTAATAAAATTAGGAATGTAAGTCTCCATCCTGGCATTGGGATAAAGCATGGTAACTTCTGTGCTACACCATTTGCACTGCTGTATTTCAGTGCTAGAGCATAATATGTCCCTTCTCGGAAGAGAGGCAGTAAGTAAGTAAGTAAGTAAGTAAGTAAGTAAGTAAGTAAGTAAG
>JAEANM010010560.1:0-15736 GCA_017656035.1 Myanophis thanlyinensis
TTCTGGTCCTCTTGTCTCCCCTCCCCTTTCCTCCCCAGCCCTCCCACCCCCACCTCTTTGCTCTCAAACTCTGCCTCCCGGAGCCCTGAAAAAATGCCTGCCCGTGAAGCAAGGAGAGGGCACCGGGTCTGTAAATAAGAAGTGAGTACTCGTACAATGGCGCGTCTCGCTGGCTCGGAAAAGGAAAAAAAAAAATCCGGCTGCCTGGAAAATTTTTTTGCTGCATGCTCCTTTGCTTTTGCCGGTGCATCTTCGCTTTAGGGCAAAGGAAGCCCCCCCCCCAGCCCACCCCCGGTCCTACCTTCCACATTGCAGGCGAACCCGTTTTGCCCATGCCCCCCCCCCCCGCCTTTCTCTTCCTCCCCCTCCCTCCCGCCTCGCCATCCCTACTGCACGGGTTCTTCCTGCTGCATGCAACACCTTGGCTCAAAAGCTGTGGGTTACACTTCATCTTTGTTCGAGGGGTGCATAGCTTTGAGTGACGGGGGGGGGGGAGAAACGGGGTGGGTGGGGAGACAAGGAAGGGAGGTTTCTGTTTTGAAGACTCAAGCAAAAAAGCTGTTATTAAAATAAGGCTAAGAATAAAAAAGATGGGGTTTTTCCCAACTCGTTGCCTGCTATCCTTGTGGACTACCAAGAAGATGTGCACTGGCGCTGTTGATTGATTTCAGGAGCATCTCTTTGGGTGTGTGTGTGTGGGGGAAGACTGGTTGCTTCTTATTTAAAAAAAAAGGAAGAAGGAAAGGTGGGGGTTTAATTTTTTCCCCAAACATCCACAGGATTGGAAAGGCTTATTACTTGTGTGTGTGTTGCCTGTGTGTGAAATGGAGCCTTGAATCTTGGCTGGGTGGGAAAGCTTCCTATGAGTGAAAGGAAACAGGGAAGAGTATGTAGTAGCACCAATTAGAACAGAGCAAGAGGAAGACACTTTATGCTGCCATCCCATTCCCATTGTTAGCTTAGCTGCATGCAGCTTCCTTGAAGGGGAGTGGATGAAGGCAACTTGGGAACTGCACTTACCCGGGATGCCAAGATTTCCTTGGGACTCTTTGGGCGTACATTGTCTCTGAAACAAGAGGGGGGCGCTATTGTTATCGCTATGATAAATCACTGTTAAAAAGAGAACAGCAGGTGCAGGTGAACAGAGGAGGGTTTGTTGCACTAAACCTGGATTGCCTCCATTTTGGGGTGGGAAGATGGATGGAACAGGGTAACAAACACACTCAGGGACAGGAGATCAAAATGGTAGTTGCTGTGTCAAATGATGATGAAATAACAGGATAGTTTTGAGTTTCTGCCCTTTGCCCGCTTTTCCTCCCATCACACAATTCTCAAGATAAACCACCATCCACTTAACATCTTTTTTATCGGTGCATTCCCAGGAAGTCCACAGGGCTTCACTGCTAGTACTGCAATTTAATTACCTTGTAGATTGCTTGGTTAAACTGCCAGACATTACCATTATCAGCCAAAAAGGATCTTGCATGAAAGCCTCTAGGCAGCATCATTTAGTTACTGCCCTCAAATCAATGACTCTGGGATACTCCTCTGAAATCAGAGGAATCACTTCTTTCGTATCTCCTGCAATTGGAGATGTTTGTAAGATTGCATACCTGGGCTCAGAAGAAGGGGATTGTATCAGGAACCTTGTTTTTGTGGCAAAGTTGTCCAGAGTCATTATAATATAGGAATTAGAAACCGATGGAGTCACTCATCCTAGGTTGTAGAACTTGGAAAATATTAACTACTTGATGCCATTATGCTCATAAAGAATAATCATCTGTAGCTTCTTCCACCTTCTGTCCTTCACTGTGAAGGAGAAACCTCAAATTAACTATGCTAATGACATGTTACCTTTGTCTTCCAAGTTCATCTTCCTCTTTCCTCTTTCAACATTTGAAGATGCTGCAAAGTTATAGATTAAGAATATATGATCCTGAAGAACATTGTTTGCATATGGACAATAATGCATTATGCTCTTCAAAACTTGCCTTCTTTCAGAGTAGTGAGGATGGAAGAGGAGGGACAGAGATATCTATTTCTTTTTAGGTGTATGATTTACTTTGACTATCAGGTTGATTCAGAAAAAAGTTAAATGACAAGGAAGGATTACATTGGATATTGCCAATATCTTAACGACTTGAAAGGTAATATTTTCACTGAATATATTGTTTTTGGTAATAATGATAAGGAATGTTGAGACAATACATCAACGCATTATATCAATAACAGTGTCAATGCATCAATAGGCAGCTGCAAATAAGAGAGAGGGAGGGAAGACTTATATGAGATAGCAGGATATGGATAAAATTACCTAAAATGTAGTTCTGACATTGGTTGGTTGGTTGTTTTTCTCAGATATGGACAGAAGTTTTGCAACTCACTTTCTTTAAAGGGCTTTCATTTAATTAATAGTACCAGCTGGTGATACTCTAATAAATAGTAGTTAAAGGATTTATGTGAGAAAAAATATACAGGTGGATTACTAACACATTAATGATAGGCACATCATGCATGAAGTTTCTGATACATTGTGCATGCATGCACAATGTGTATGCATATATACACAAAAGTGTCTTTTAATTAATTAATCATTGGCAATATTTAAAATAGATCAGCATTTGGAAAGCAATGTGATAATCTCATGAAATATTAATTGGAAATTGTATCTTCAAATAATATTACATCATTAGTTTTACAGCAAGTAATTTGCATGATATTTGGACAACAGATCTAGCAATAAGATTATGTGAGAGTGTGGAACAGCAAATGTAATACTTTTATCACAACAGATTGCTGCAACTCTTGATCCATAATAAGTTCTTCAACAGGTACACAAGTTGAATTCATTTCTAGGACTACCATAAGTTAAATTAGAACAATTAGTAGTTTATCTTTCTCTTTATCTAGCAAGGAAAATACAAAGATAAACGTTGACAGGAGTTTTAAAAATTAACTTTCTGTTTCTTTTCCACCCTTTTTATTAGTGGCGGCACCTGACCTGTTGGACCCCAAATCTGCCACTCAGAACTCCAAGCCACGGCTGTCGTTTTCTACCAAGCCCACTGTACTTGCTTCACGGGAGGAAAGTGATACAACTATTAATGTTATGAAATGGAAGACAGTATCAACCATTTTTCTAGTGGTGGTTTTGTATTTAATTATTGGAGCTACTGTATTCAAAGCCCTGGAACAGCCACATGAAACTAGCCAGAAAACAACTATTGTGATCCAGAAGCAAATGTTTGTGTCACAGCATGCCTGTGTGAATGACACCGAACTTGAAGATCTAATTCAGGTAATTTCCTATACTGATGTGTTCTCGCTATAAATTTAAATAAAATAGTTTTGATGTTTTCATTGTATTATTTATACAATGTGGTAGAACTGATATTTGGCACAATAATTTGACTTATGTTGTAATGTATAAAAGGCATTGCTAATCCCAATTTGGTTACTAGGCTTGCATTCAACATCATCTTTCTATTAAATGCTACTCTTGTGTTTCCTAAATTGCTATTCATTGGCAGATGTAATCCAGTGCACTTCTGCTATATTGGGTCAGTTGCAAACTGGTTTACTTGGCAAACAAGACAGAAAATATTATTTCTGGGCAAAAGTGAAGGAATTTTTGTTTTAACATTTCACTTTCTACTTGGATATTTATATTCATTCTTCTTCTCTGCTACTTAGATTACCACTATTACATGGAAACCAGTGCCAAATCATTATACTAAGAGTCCCATATATGTTATTTTAAAATACTCTTGCAAAGTTTACATTATGTTCTTACGTTGTGATTGCATTCATCATAGAAATTTGTTTTTTTTTTTAAAAAAAACTTGTCCTCTGTTTCTAGTAACCTGTCATCTTGTGTGATTACTTTATTCTGCTTGAAAATATACTGAGGACAAGAGCTCAGTTGTTCATTCATATAGCAAGATCAGTTTTGCTTTAGTGATGATGATTCCCTGTGTCACTGAACACATAAACATTATTTCACAACTTTTTTCAAAAAGATTTCTTGTTCCTGTACACTACAAATGCACTATTTAGACTAGAATGGAATACTTTATTGGCAAAGTGCAATTAGACACACAAGGAATTTGTCTTTGGTGCAAAAAAAACCTCAGTATACATGCAAAGCAAAAGAGTGATAATAATCATAACGATACCAATAAGACAGGGTAATAATACTACAGCCATACAACTTGTGCTCTGTAGGTATTTTATTACACACATACACACATAATTATGCTTCATCAAAATGGGAAATAGCTACTTCAACATGGGGAATAACTGGCTGAAACAATCATATAAGTTCAAAAGTTGCTGAATTTTATTTATATATATTGTCAAGAGAAAAATAAGATTGGTTGAAACCCATCTATGATGAATCCAGGCTTCCTTTCCCTTTCTGCTAGAAAATCTCTCTAAGCAAAAGATACATCTAAACATTATCAAATTAAAACCTCATCAATCCACATTCCAGAATGATTTTTTTATATATATAACTTCATCTTATGTTGGTAACTGGTCATCCATGATCCTGATTGATCACTTGAATTTTGCTGACATGGGTAAAACTACTCCCAAGATTAATTAAAAAAAGATTAATCAGCTGCATTCCTGGATCAGTAGGCTTATCTAACAGAGAAATCCAAAGCTGTTAGCTACATTTTGAAATAAAACAAAATAAATGTTACTATATAAAACTGACCTAGTATAGCTATTTAAACTTATAATGAACCTTAACCTTTGTTGGTACTTAAAAGGTAACTTCCTGAGGTTATGTTCCTTACCAACCATTCATATGACAAAACAAAATATTTAAATCAAGAGTGTCAACATCGACAACTAAGACCTGTGAATTTCAACTCCCAGGATTCCCCAGCCAGCCCCCATCCTCTGGCTGCAAATTTTCATTCTCTTTGAATGAGAGGATCAGATCTATCAAAGTACCCATCACCTCTATGCTGTGTTAACATAGTTGTGCCTCTGGAACAAGATTCCCTCCTGATATGTGGAATGATCTGATGATCCCTCACTTTCATTTGGCTTTCCATCTTTATCTTTTATTGATATTACTTTATTTGATTGTTGTGAGCCACCCACAGCTGTTCAAGGTTGGGCAGCACATAAGTTTAATATTATCTACCCAATAATATGAAATCACAGCTGCAGTCTTTAGCTGGTGTTGGCCTATATAAGCAGTGATTCTTCTCAAGAACTTAGGATGTGGTAATGTCTGAGGATAATATGTTCAAGCAATGTGGCCTTTTTTAATTGACAGATGGAAATTTTGTCCATTTGCAGATCTTCTAAGGTTTTTTTTTTGTATGGCACCTATTGTGTCACCATAGGATCAATCACAGGATCAATTGTCTAGTGTATTTGCCATAATCTTTAAACTTTGATTTTCAAAGCTTGATACTTTGTGATCTTTTCCAATTCTTTGTCTTCTATTATGCTATATCCTGATATTACCACATCAATTATTCGCACTTTCTTTTCTTTTTTCCCCAAACACAGTTAAATTGGGTGTGCTATGTGCCAAGACTTTATTAGTTTGTATTTGGAAAGTCTACAATATCCTAATTTGCTAATTTTTGCCTACTGTTTCAACTATTTGTTCCTATCATTATTTTGTTACTAGCACATGATGATATTCCGGTAAATTATTTTGATAACTGTGGCATTATCATTAATAATTATAGTTGATTGCAGATATTTAGACTGGATTTAGCATTTGATCCACCTATTGAGGCCTTCTCAAAGACCTGCTATCATCAGATGTTATTTGATGGTGTTAAAGAGATCATTGCATAATGTAAGCTGTTCCAAGTAAAATTGCAATTGAGTGATAGGGATTCTGTCAGTGCTGATGTATTCATGTAGTGCTCCAAATAATTTGGGATTGTACCCAAGATGCCTATTACTATCAGTACTATCTTTGCTTTTTTTTGCCATTGTCCATCTACTACTATTTTTTCTCTTCTGTTCTACTGTCCCCAGGTATTGCCATGTCGGTTAGCCAGACTTTTTTTTTTTGCCTTTCTTACTTTATTAGGATTGGGGTATTATGAGGGAGGTGTTTGTCTGTTTATATTCTAAGCCCCAGACTTAGCACCTTCATTTCTATTAGCTTCTTTAGTTTGTGGTCTCACTACTTCCTGCTCGCAAAGGATGGTGTTTTTTGCAGATATGAGAGAAATGTACCATTGTTGCTTTTTTGTCAGGTCTTTGTGATCAGTCTGCATTATCTTCTTGCAATGGCTAACTATGTGGTCCACTCTCTCTTTGCTTTTTTTTTTTTTTTGCAAAGGCAGCATTTCCTGTCTGTTGTTATCTTCTGATTTTGCATAGATGTGTTATTAAGGCTTGGCCTTATGCAGCCACAATTAGCCCCTCTTCAACTCTCCTGCTCTTAACCATTGCCAAGTTATCTGGTTTTTTTCTTTTTAATGCACTGGCCATATAATACTGTGCATTGCCATGTCTCTTTCCTATTCTGCAGTTGGTCTTTCTTGTAGGCCAGAGTATTTGGTCTCCCCAATACTCATTAATCCTTCATGATATATTAGCTTCAATGCATCTTCTTCACTGTCCTTCAGATATCCTTCCTATGCTCTTTTTTCTTGTTCAGCTGTTTGGGTGTATTTGCAATATTATAACATATTGTAATATTGTGTATTATAACAACATTGTGTTATATAGTAATCATGGTTGATTGCATAGTTAGCCACATGTTTAGACTGGATTTGGCATTTTTATTAACTTATTTATTCACCCTTCCCAAGAATCTGAGATTGTAATATATTCATCATAATAAATTATGGTTTGTCAATTATTAATATAAACCCTGAGATTGTCATCTATACTTTTGTGAATGTCTGTAAAGCTTGATTTTTCCATTCAGTTTTGGAGGAGAGTTGTTGTGACTATTCTTCTACATAAGTTATTCTATGGCTTTGTATGGTTAGACTTCCAGTTTATGTATCATTATATTGTAATCTACATTTTTTTTAGTTTTGATATTATGTTGCTGATTACATTATATTTACCTGTCTGTCTATTTATATTCCCAAAGTATGAGAGTTGGAGGAATTTACATTTCTCAGAGTTGGTATGGTTAGAATACTTAAAAGCCCTGTAAAATGAATGGGCAAATGAATGAATGAGTGCATGTTATCAAGGAAGGCAATGTCTATCTGTTTGATTCAAATAATGCTGTCCAGCTTAACTGCTCTGCTTCTTTTCATTGTAGGCAAATGACTCTATTCCATCTGATTATGGTGCTCTCTGCAAGAATGCCTCTTCCCCCATCAGTCACTTTCTTTCATGGAAGTCCAGGAGTTTAAGGTTACGATGCAGAAAAGCTTTCTGATGAAAGTCTGCAAAGTGGCTGAACTATTATTAAGAAACACACAATTAGGAAGAGAAGAGTTATACATGTGATTAAATAGATGTGCTTAGTCCAAGATCTTAGATATCAACTTTCCAAGGCATTTTATCAGCGCCATTGAAAAGAAAGCTCATAATTAATTAGTATGATGAGACTTCTCTCAGGCACCATTATGTTGGAAATAGAAAGTGCCAGTAGTGTCTCAGAGACATCTTAAGTCTACAGTTGGTCTGCCTTGGAAGTGGGATGCTTCAAGCTTTGCTTATGTATTTGTATAAAGTATTTAATCTGTAAGACTCCGGATGAAGATTTAGACAAGAGGTTTGTACTCTGAGCTTGCTGCTGGCTCCCAGATGTTTCATTACCAAACTAGGTAACATCTTTAATGGGAGTGGGGTTAATGAAGTGTCTTGTTAATATAGGTCCTGGGTGGTCAGGTGGTCTAGTGATTGGCTGAGTCACAGGACTGGTTGAATCACAAAGGCTGGATCAGAAAGCTGGATGACAATGACAATTCACCCCCCAAACCCCACTGGAGATGTTACCTAGTTTGGTAACAAAACCTGCGGGAGGTAAGCAGCAAGCTCAGCCTAAATTAACAGCCTGAGCTACAAATATTCTCTTCAATCTCTGACTCTGGATGAAGAAGTTATATTACAGGTTTATAAAAAGAATAATGGAGTAGTTTGTATATTAATCCAGAATTAAAACTGAAATTACTGCTGACAGGTGAACAAGGTAAATATGTTGCAGTTGAGGTTGAAATGCAAAGGATTAAATCTATAATTGTCAGTCTCTATGTTTCAAATGAATATACAATAAAGTTTTTTTTTAAATCATCTCATGAATTAATTAACTATGTTTTTATATGAGCAATGATGTATCATGAGGAACTGGGAGATTGGAATGGAGTCAATCCTTCACAACTTATTGTGAGAAAACTTCATATAAAGAAATTAAATTTAACCAAGGCAAATTACCTAAATCTGTCCTGATAGACTCTTGGACACAGATATACGGACAGAAGGCAACTATTACATATCAGATTAAATTTCCACAACATCAATTATCTTTGCTGTGAGAGAAATAGAGACAAAATTGAAATGTGTGAATGAGAAGAATTCTGAATTTGCAAATAAATCTGACAAATGGTTGACTAGAAAGGAAAGAAAAAAAATGATATTGAAAATAAGATAATGACAATGTAAATATATAGAAAACTGATTTTTATTTTTATTCTAATTTGTATAAAACACAAGATATTTTCAAGAAAAAATTGTGGAATACCTTAAAAAGACAAAATTTACCAAAACTTTCAAAATCCCAGAAATTAAGTGTGAATATTCCTGTATCTACAATGGATATTTTGGAAGCTATAAAAATATTTTGCAAGTACATCGCACTATTTGGTGAAACAAAGGGGTGCTTGCAAGAAATGGCCATTAGATTAGATAATGAGGTGAACAGATTGACTCATTTATAAATTTTGAGATGACCCAAGTTCATGAAAATCGGACACTCTCAGGATAATACGTCTATAACAGACTGTGGCCAGGCTATAGAACAAATCCAAGAATTTACTTATCTTAACAGCATTGTAGCTATCAATGGAGATACAGATATGGATATTAAGTATCAAATTGGTATGGTGGTGGCCGTATTTCAATGCATGCACCAAATATGGTCTACACCAGCCATATTATCACAAAGATAAAACTCTTCAAGGGTGGTGTACCAATTGCAATATATGTGTCAAGATTCTAAAGGATAGTTTTACATGGGAGGGGGGTGATGTTTCCATTTTATATTGTACAAGCTAGGTTATATAGAAACCCTTAGGCATAATAATCTTGACACTGACATGGTTAGGTTGCAAGGACATTGAGGGGGAAAAGAGGGGGATTTAGTAACGGAGTTTTCTTATCTTGTTTTCATTCCATAACTTAGGTTCCCATGAGAAATTCTTTTTGGTGCTTTGCACCTGTGGGGGGAGGTGTCTTCCGAAGTCATTGGATTCCTTTTTGAAATGGTTGGACAGTAATTAACATGTGATAATTAGTGGGGTGGAACTTTTTTTACTTGGGTGAAAGAATCCCGGAAGCTTTAGTTTCGGGATTCAACAGATTGTACCAGTGCAATGTTTTCAATAAAATCTTATTCTTTGGACTTTCGTTCTCTGGAATTCTGATTGGGTTGAGATGTTGCGTGGAACCCTGACAATATGCTTGTGAAACATGGCAGAATACAACCAAGACAATTAAATGGTTAAATGTTTTCCAAAAATGCTTCTTGAGAAGAATCCTCCATGTCTTATATCATGACCACATCACTAACAAAAAGGTACTACAAAGATCAGATTTCGAACATCTATCAAGAACTGTGAATGAATGTTGAATGCGACATTGTTGGCCATATCTCGCATATCTTACGCCTAAAGACTGGCATCCCAAAATTGCACTATGTTGGATACTTCATAACTGCTCCCTCTGAACATCGATGACTCCTCCGTGGAGATTGTAGAGAGCACCAAATTCTTTGGTGTTCACCTGGCAGAGAATCTCACCTGGTCCCTCAACACCAGTTCTATAACAAGGAAGGCCCAGCAGTGTCTTTTCTTTCTGAGGAAACTGAGGAAGGCACAGCTTCCACCACATATCCTCAAAACCTTCTACAGAGGGACTATTGAGAGCACCCTGAGCAGTTGCATCACCACCTGGTTTGGGAGTTGCACCGTTTCGGATTGCAAGACCCTACAACAAATAGGATGGCAGAGAAGATCATTGGGGTTGTTTTTCTTTCTGTCATGGACATACACACCACATGCTGCATCCGTAAAGCCAGAAACATTGTGGCTGACCACAAACACTGCTCATACATGCTCTTTACTCCTGCCATCTGGAAAAAGGTGCAGAAACATTCGGGCCTGCACAAACAGACTGTGTAACAGTTTCTTTCCACAAGCCATCAGACTTCTCAACACAAAGAAATTGGAACCATAAATACTTGGGTATTTAGCTTTTTTTCCCTTCTAAGTTCTTAGATTTAGAGGTATGTGTAGTTCTGTGTCCTGCTCTTTTTCTGTTTATCTATGTTGTCTGATGTAGCACCTTGGTCCTGGGGAAATGTTTCATTTCACTATGTACTGTACTGTATATTGTTGAAATGACAATAAAATCGATTTGACTTGACTTCACTTGATTTTAAAGAAGAAGAGGCTGGCCTCGGGAAACTTTGTTCCAAACACTTAAGAAAGATTTTAAGATTATGAATGCCCCTTGGGATGATGTTGAAGATGCTGCAAATGTAAAAGACTTGCTGCCCAATGTGCTTTGCACAGAACATGATGATGATGAAATGATGATGATAAAAATGTTAAAACAGGAAAGTCACTAGGTTTGGACAGATTACCAGTTTTGAAGATCAACTTTTGCAACTACTTCATAAATAATGAATTCTATTTTACAAGGAGATGCAATGCTAACATTTTGGAAAAAATGTCAAGATTGTGTTGTTACCAAAGGTAGGACAAGATTTAACTTCTATTAACAATATAGACCAATTTCTTTATTGAACAAGGATTACAAAGTGTTTTGATTAACTTTAACACTACAATTTTTACAAGAGTTTATTCAGGAAGATCAATGTGGATTTCTATCTAAAAGACAAAAGACAATGTGAGAACTATACTGGATGTAATGGAATATTTATAACAACATAATGAAAAACAAGCATTTTTTTTAGAAATTAAATGTTGAGAAAGCTTTTAATAAGCTGAACTGCTCCTTTTTGTTTAAAGTTCTGAAAGACTTTGGTGAGAATTTTCTTCATGGAATCATGTTGATATATACATCTCAAAAGGTTTGAATTATAGTTAGCGGTAATTTGACTAAACCATATGATATCCAGAAAGGCACAAGATAAGATTATCCTCTGTTCTCTTTGTTGTTTGTTTTGGTTTCAAAGTTTTGAATAGATGCGTTAGGCAAGATGAAAATACAATGGGTCTAAAAATTAAAAAAAATTAGATCTTTAAATTGAAAGCTTTTGCTGATGATTTGGTTTTGATCTTACTGGACAGTCTGAAGGGGACTGAATCTTTTAATTATGAAACTGGGTTTTTTTATTTGTTTTAAAATTGAAAGATTTTGGCATATTAGCAGGTTTTAAGATTAATAAATGGAAAACAGTTGTTGGTTAAAATATGACTACACAAAATTAAGATATTCTGATGAAGAGAAATCTCTTTCAAAATTGAGAAAAATATTATGGTTAAATATTTGGTTGTTACTTTGTCTAATGTGAAATGTTCAAAGTTGTTTCAAAATAACTGTCAAAGTATAGAACAGAAGTAAAAAAAAAAAAAGATATGCTGATATGGAAAGCATTGTCATTCCGGGAAGAATTTGTGTGATTAAAATAATACTTATAATGTTATTTTTATTCCTGACTATTCCCATATTAATAATTGATCTATCATTTAAGCAACAGCAATAAATGGGTTCTTGAACCAACATGGCTGAATAACAACAAAAGAAAAAGATATATCACAATTATAAATGTAGATAAAGCTGTATTGGAAGAAACCCCAAAAGGCTGCTCAGTCAAGCCTCACTGCATGGCTGAAGCCGCACATATGCGTGGAAATCTCACCGCATGGCTGAAGCTGTGCGCATGCACAGAAGCTGTGTGCATGCACATGCGTGGAAGCCATGCAAATGTGCACATGCGCGCCTCACATTTTCAGTGAACCAGTGGTAAGTTTATTTGAAAACCACCACTGAGTGGTGACAATGTTGCCAGTCCTGTAATTAAATCTAAAGCCAGCAAACAATATGCTGAATGTGTTCTTATTTTAGATTAGAATAAGATGAAATTTAAAACACTATTTATTAGAATGAATGTAATTATACTACAGCTTCTATATATGTTGCTGTCTATATTTCTGGACTACAGACATTCCTAGAGCAGCACTGATGGAAGCTGTAATTTAAACTATTTTGAGAATATCAGGTTAGGGTATTGTTACATGCTGGTTTGAATTATAGATAGTCCTCGATTTACAACCACAATTAAGCTCAAAATTTCTGTTGCTAAGCGAGACAGTTGCTAAGTGAATTTTGCCCCATTTTTACGACCATCCATGCCACGTTTGTTAATTGAATCACTGCAATTGTTAATTATTTGGTTGTTAAGTGAATTTGGCTTCCCCATTGACTTTGGTTGTGATCATAAATCCTAAATATGAGTCAGTTGCTAAACAGCAGAATTTTGATGACATGACCAGTCATCTGATTTGAATTGACCATTGCCTGTCCAGTAATACTCACTGATGCCAAGGATGTTTATATTTGCTCTAATCATTTCTCTTTTGGCAATTTTGACTTTCCCAAGGGACATTCCATGTCTCTAACATTCCATGTTCCAATTTGATATTACTTTGTACAGCATGGTCAACCTCTTTCATCATGGGCATCATCAATTGTTGGGCTTCCTGAAGATTTTCCTCCAACGATGTCATAAAATCCCTGACCACTGAAAGCTAGCCCTCACTCTTCTCCAGTAGCTTTCAGGCTACCATCCAGACTGGAGGGTCCACTTTTGGTATCCATATCTGAATCAAGTTATTGTCATAAAGTGTTCTGGTGAGATTTTTTTACAGGGTAATTCACCATTGCTTTCCCTAAACCTCCCCATTTAGCCAGGCTTGGGAACAGCATATGGTTGATGAATCAACCATATGGCTGGGTTGAACAACTAATTAGAAATAATAATAACCCTTCCAGGTAGCAATTCTATCATATACAATATGCAGCTGTTATTTGTGGTGAATCTGGATGCATTTCCTTGTGACAATGACATAACATTTTTCTTCAGTAGTCAAGCGCTCTTTGTTTATTTATTTTCCAAACACTCTTTTCATTATGAACAATTATCCTAAATTTGAGTTAATTGTATGGGTTCACTACCATTTCTATAGTGCAGAGCTACAGGATAAACAGTAGATAATTAATTAATTTTAGAAATTGGAATGGCACCCACATTCAGGATATCATCAAAATGTGCCAGCTAGGATTGTAGGATTGTATTGAAATACTCCTACTTTTATGAGGACAAGAAAGAAATAATTGTTAATTCTTATCTTTTATGTACACTTTCCTATTCCACATGATTTGCATTTTAGTCTTACTTTCATCCTCTTGGATTTATCTTCCTGAAGGTCCACTTTGCTTGTAAAAAGCTATTCTGCTTTTCTTTTGGTTGTGGGTTCTGTCTCTCAATGCTTTAGCATCTAAATAACTATTATTATTATTAATCATTATTATTATTTATGATGTTCAGTTCAGGGCAAAGACTTTTCATCTTCCATATCTATCCCCATATGTGCAACAATGAAGGTCAATTTCAGCAATGGAAACTTTGTGTCTTACTTGGACCTTTCAATAAATACAAACACAATCCTTTGTAAATGTTATACGTATTAGCCCTTTAAGGGTTTCATTGAGTGATCAAAACTGGGCAGTTATTTGTAAACATGCTGCCATTTTCTCTCTTCCTTTGGACTAAATATATTTTATTAAGCTAGTTATCAGCTTGTGGAAAGATTACATTATTAAAAAAATTGTTCATAAGAGTTTTGCCTATGTTTTCTTGCTAGTTGTATCTTCATTTGTTTTGTCTCAAGGGCCCAGACTGCTTTGCACAGTAGGCTAATAAAATGCATTTTGACAACAAGCCAATTATGTTGGATCCACCAACTGAGTCATGATTTAATACTAATATAGTTGGTTAGCACTGGAATGAGTTAGGCCTCAATATTGTTCTGAAATTAGAAATATGAAGAGTTAAGGAATTTATGGCCACAAGAAGTTTGACTTCATACCAAGATGTTTTATGTTAACATGGTGATCAATCATATTGCCTCATGTATCAGAAATTAAATAGTTTAATGGGTTATCAAATGTTATATGTCCTAGGGCCAAAACGTATTTGTAAAATCTCACAATCAAAATAGAAATCATGCAATGGATCCAAAGTGATAGAGTTGCATGAATGATTTTTGTCTCTGGATAGGCTGATACATTATTTCAAAAGATGTGGTTGGTGACCTGTAAGGCTTGGATAATGCAGCCAGTACTGAAGCCTCATAATAAAACACAAGTTATCTTATAAAGTGGTATTGGTATCTTATAAAGTGATATAACTTATACAGTGGTATTGATTTAATGCATTATGATACTCGTACTTCTACTCGGTAGGAAGAAAGTAATCATTTATGGGATTGGGATCAGAAATATTGCCACCCCAAAAATGAAACATTTGATATGGAACATCAGGTTTGCTAAATGAAACACAAATCCATTTTTAATTGCTAAAGAAATCTGCACATTATTTTGTTATACAATTTGATTAATAAATCACTCTAGCTAATCCTTTGTTGTCTTTTACAGTGATACTGAAATAATATTAAATACTATGGATATTACTATTTATAACTTTACCTGAATTGAAATATTTTATAAAACACATAAGTGATGTTTGGGAACTTTAACTAGTTTGTAACTGTTTGTTTCCTGGATTAATTTGTGTTCTAGATGGCAGCTATTCCAGTTATTCTAACTGGAAGTCATTTAATTTAATTCATTAAGTGACTTAAATGACTCTTTTAATATGGGAGTACAATTCTACAGTAAAATATAAGCAAAGAAGCATTGTGTAAGTTAAGATGTTTATGTCAGGATACACTTTTTAAAAATAAAGCAACTTTTACAAATTTATTCATTTATTTTCTCTACAATTCTTCCTCTCAGGGTTTCACAGAAGCTTTTCCTCTGAAAAAAAGTTACTTAATGCAGTAATGGATGCAATAGTTTGATGAACCCATGCAAAACAGAAGCAGATCTTGAACAAACTAATCTAGCCATCCTTACTAGACACTTATCTCTTCACCTGTTTCCACAGCACAGTCGTTACTCTTACCAAGGGCCTTCTCTTGCTTCTCACAGATGGGTGGTTATGTGCTACAAAGCTTTCCCATGCAAAAAATAACTCCCCACATAAAGCACAAAGGAAACAAGCATACAGCCCTACACAAAAAAAGTCATCAGAAATATTTTAAGAGCAGATGTACTCTAATCACATAGTAATTTCAATTTCAAATTCAAATTTTATTGGTCACACGCACAGTCATACATGGTACAATATGCAGTGAAATGCTTACGCAACCATTCATGACCACAGGTAAGTTAGGGCAGATTGAGAGGGTAGGTTAGGAATAAGTTGAAGAAGGGAGGTAGTTGGGAAGGTGGGTATTTTGTGTATATGTAAACAATT
>JAEANM010010563.1:0-15733 GCA_017656035.1 Myanophis thanlyinensis
AGGGATCTTCCCGCTCCCTCAGTTCAAGGAGGGAGCAGGTCACCCTAAATAGGGCGGCCGGGCGGTTTTCCGCAGACG
The DNA here is from genome assembly GCA_017656035.1 of Myanophis thanlyinensis. Lineage (NCBI taxonomy): Eukaryota > Metazoa > Chordata > Lepidosauria > Squamata > Homalopsidae > Myanophis > Myanophis thanlyinensis. Next base: position 79 of record JAEANM010010563.1, read on the forward strand.
CAATAAGGGTGGAGAAATAGGAACATCTCTCCGTCCTTATCGCCACTAAATACGTCCTAATATGGGCTTGTAAAAGTGTTCGGTCAGAATCAGAACGGCTAGAACTCCAACGTCTCTCTAGGCCTCTTTTTTGGCGCTTCATCTCCCTAAGCTCCTCAGAAAACCAGGGAGCCAACTGGGATTAACGCCGAGTCAGAGGTCGCAAGGGCATGACCTGATCAAGAGCCCCAGCAGCCACTCTCTCCCAGGTGGCGACCAGGTCTCTGACTGGGCCGTGTGTAAGTGCCTCGGGAAACGGCCCAAGCTCTGTCAGGAACCTATCAGGATCCATCAGGCGCCTGGGCCAGAACCATTTTATTGGCTCCACCTCCCTGTGGTGGGGGGGCCAAAACAGAAGTCTAACCTAAGGAGCGAGTGATCCGACCATGACAGGGGTTCAATCAAAATATCCCCTAATCCAAGATCACTCTGCCACTGCTCCGAGACAAAAACTAGGTCCAGGGTATGGCCTCCCATGTGAGTGGGGTCCCGAATTACTTGGGTCAGGCCCATGGCTGTCATGGAAGCCATGAACTCCTGAGCCACCCCCGAGCTCAAGCCAGCAGAGGGAAGGTTGAAGTCCCCCATAACCAGAAGTCTGGGGGTCTCCACCGCCAAGCTGGCAATGACCTCAAGGAGCTCAGGCAGGGCCGACGTCACATGGCAGGGAGCCAGGTATGTGATTAGAAGGCCCACCTGGACCCTAGAACCCCACCTCACAAAGAGAGACTCACAACCTGGTATCTGCAGAACAGTGGCTTCCCTAGGACCTAGCACCTCCTTGATGATCATCGCCACCCCACCACCCCTGCCCTGGGTCCTCGGCTGATGAAAAACTAGAAACCCGGGTGGACAAATTTCAACCAGAGGGACACCTCCCTCCAGGCCCACCCAGGTCTCGGTAATGCCAGCCAGATCTGCCTCCCCCAATTGGATCAGATTGTGAATGAGGGGGGCCTTGTTGACAATAGACCTGGCATTGCATAACAACAGCCGAACACCCTGGGACCGAGGACACTGACCATCTGGGGAACGGGGAGTAGTTTGGGGGTCGGAGTGCACCACCATGTACAACCAGCGAGAGTGCACTACCCGAACCTGATATGGCCCCCTATACCCGCCATAATTGCCCCTCCTGCCGACCGTGCTAATAAATTGCACCTCTCCCCCAGAACAGTCCCCCCTTCCTTGACCCAAACCCCCAACTCTCCGATCCTCTTTGACGTGCCCAGTCCTCAGCCCAGCCTTAGCCTCGAATGAAAGACCCCCCACCTCCTGACAAGACAACCCCCTCCCTAACCCTGAACTAAAAAATCCAAATTAAAAACCCATGGGGGGATAAATTTAAAAGGGGCCCAATCCCTAGAGTCTCTGCGCTGGTGCAGTTGTTATTCACAACAGCTGCCAATCATGTCCTCCAACTCAACCCCAGAGGATACTGAGGACAATGCCATTGAAGCTGTTAAGTCCCGGGATGTCATCGTTACAGCCGAGGGAGCTGGAAACGCCATTGACGCGGCTGAAGAGATCAGAAACGTCACAGGGCCAGGTCGGAAAACATTGCCATCATCGCAGCCGAGGGGCCCAAGCACAGTTCCCACCAAAACTCTGCTGGGGGGGAGACATGGCCACCCAGGCTGCCATTGCCAGAGGTCCCGCTCCTGCCAGAAGCACTCCTCCACCTCCATCACCCCAGGCCAGGGAAGGCCAGCTGGACCAGTCCACCAGAGCCGCCGTTGTTGCTCCAGGCACTCCCCCATCTCAGGTCGGGGAAGGCCAGGTAAACCAGGCCGCCAGGACCGCTGTTGTTGCCCCCGGTGCTCCCCCATCCTAGGTCGGAAAGGGCCAGATGGACCAGGCCGCCAGAACCACTGTTGTTACCCCCGGTGCTCCCCCATCCTAGGTCAGAGAGGGCCAGGTTGACCAGGCCACCAGGGTCGCTGTTGTTGCTCTATTAGAAGCTACTGGGTGACATTAGCTGTCCTTTGGAACATCTTGCCCCTGGAGTTGAAATCTGCTCTCACTCTCCTGATTTTCTAAAAGAGCCTGAAGACCTGACTATGTCAGTTGACCCCAATAAGGAAGTATCACACTGGAGGAGGTTGATGAATCAATGCCAGATCCTACCTCGCTCCTTGCACACACTATTCCTTCCCTCCCAATCTTTATATCATAATTTTAATTTGCATATTCATATTGCATATAAAGGGGATGCAGTGGTTCAGTGGCTAAGACACTGAGCTTGTTGATCAGAAAGGTCAGTAGTTCGCCGGTTCGAATCCCAGCACCATGTAATGGATTGAGCTCCCATTACCTGCCCCACGTTCTGCCAACCTAGCAGTTCAAAAGCACGTAAAAAATGAAGTAGAAAAATAGGGACCACCTTGGTGGGAAGGTAACAGTGTTCTATGCACCTTCGACAAGCTGGCCACAAGACCACGTCGTCATCAGACAGTGCTGGCTCTTCAGCTTAGAAACGGAGATGAACACTGCCTTCTAGAGTCAGGAATGACCAGCCCATAGGTGCAAGGGGAACCTACTATGGATATACACATGTACAAACACACACACACACACACACACCAGCACATCATTTTCACACACACACTGTTTTATTTTTATTTTTTTTAACCTTGTAAGCTGCCCAGAGTTAAATAAATGAAACACTAAGCAAAGGATGCTGCTTAGGTTCTTGGTCAGTGCTTGGAGAGCCTGAATGGAAAAAAAAACTGCTGCAACTCATCCTTAGCAAAATTAAGTATTTTTGTTTCTATGGCCCCTTGGAGTCAGGAGATGTGACATTTCTGAATCTGGACAGAATAAGACAGAATCAATTTGTGCCTTTTAGTGCACTCGTGTCCTAATGTTATTTGAACAGGCAAATGACAACATAGACTACTGGAAAAGAAGAACTAATTGGGATGGGGTGTGGGGTGAGAAGAAACTGTTTAAATTTCTGTGACAAAAATCTGAGTGAAAAGCTGTAAAAATACATACTTCCATGTATATGAAACTTTTATCAGCATCAGAAAGATTGATTCTTTCTGCAATATTCTTTGTCCTCTGATACAGTACATTGCAAAGATGCATATGAATCATCTCAGTACCCGTAGACTTCAGATTCCTCCTGAAGTTTACAAAGTTCATTCTGATATATTGATAGATATTTTATATGCAGTAACCTGTCCTCAACTATTAGCAGAAAAAGTCATTGTCATTAGACTAAAAAGCACTAGTTTTTAATGAATGCCCTTGGAAAATCCTTGTCCCTTGCAATAATTGCATGTCAGTGGGTGAAATTTGAAGTAATTGCTTTTTTAAAAAATAAATAATGGCTACAAATCAATGTAAATTATAAAACTGATAGCCCACATTTCATGTTTAAAGCAGTCATTACATCAGGAAAAGAATTTCTGATGGTAGAATTTAAGGCAAATCCTCAGCTTAAAGGGGGTCTTACAGAATACTCAAAATGTCTACTTTCTTTTGGTCTGTCTGCATCTTCATGACTGTTTGGAGCTCACTTTTGAAAAAAAATTAAGCAGCATTTGAATAGTTTAGAAATCTGTGCCTGCATTTTAAGCAGATATTATTCATATTTACACTATAATATATAATTGAATTAATTAATATATATTTGTCAATTAATTAATTATGACAATATATAATTGTCCCCTCTGTATATAAAGATTAGAAATAGTCATGCTAATGTCTTTGATATTCCAAGGCTGAGTCATATTATCAGAAAGCCAGCTTCAAATACCACATCAAAAAATCCTCATAAATGCCTTACCCACAAATCTTGGCATCATCATTTTGTCCATAATCACCATCAAACAATAAGTCAACTCTGAAAACATGATTTCTTCATGTCCTCCCTAGAGAAGTGAACGCTGACTTAATAGTTACCTTCAGGTTCGTGCACCTAAATTACTATTATTAATTCTGCTGTTTCTTGAAATCCCAATGAATTTCAGTACCCATTAGAAAGAATAAAATAAAAAGACAAATGTAGGATATTCATACTCTTTCTCTTAACCCATTAATACCATTTAGAACTGCAAAAAATAGAATTGGCAGACTTGTGGATAGTTAAGGATTCCCGAATCTGATCTAGGATACACTAGGAATGAGACTTGGAGTCAAGATGGATTAATTTCAGAAATGCCAATGGCTTTATTCTAGGAATAAGAAAGACTATTTGAGATTTGAAAATGTAATAAGGGGGTTCTTTGACATTTGCCCTTATAATGGGGAGGGCAATTTTATCGGTCTTAATGCTATTGCTAAGCCCCCATGTGGTGTGTATGGCTCATAGATGCAGCATCTTTCATCCATATCTTCCATTTCACAAGTACCATAATCCAGAAGACATAATGGTTGGTGGAATTTCATCTAAAGTTGGTCCAGTCTTTGAAAAAGTCACCTTTGAAATTCATCCTCCACCAGTATTGCCTGGGCAGTTTGTGTAAGGAATGTAATTATGGTTTATTTTTATATTTTCCTGTCTTTTTGATTGCCAAAATAATTAATGATGATATTTCCATCAGAAAATAATAGATGATTGACAGATAAAATTAAGGTGATGCTGAGAACAGAATTTTTTATCACCTAGGCAACATATACTGTGGGAGGGGGGATGAAATAGGTAAAGCAAATTCCTTATAACTGTGTATCTAGATGCATCAAAGAAAAATTCCTTGTGTGTCTAATAAAGAATTCTAATATAATCTAATCTAGTCTAATCTACAGGTGGCTTCTACTGCTGGTGATTTCTACACAGCCTGGGCAATACTGTGGGACAGGGAATGCTGATTTAGAGCACTTTTGCAATTTTCTACATAGGTGTATTAAGTTGCTTTATATAGTATCTAATAAAAACACAACTCCTTCAAACACACTGCAGGAACTTCTATTCCAATTAACAATACAGTGGTGTCTGCAAACCTGGTTCTGTGCCAAATGACTGAATGTCTTTCCTTTTGAAAGCTACATTATACAAGTGGATTCCAGACATTCCATGTGTTTTAGGTCTTATTTTATTTGCACAGTTTTCCTGCAGAAATGTGCATGAAATTCATCTGATAATGAATGTTGAATTCTTTATTACATAGTGGAGTTCCGAAGAATTACCAACACATCCTGGCTTTTGCATTTGCAGTAAAGGAGATCAATGAAAACCCACAAATCTTACCCAATGTCACCCTGGGTTTCCATATTTATGATAGCTATGACAATGCTCAAAGGACTTATCAAGCTACCATGCTATTTCTATCAGCAACTGAAAGACTGGTCCCAAACTACCTATGTAACATTCAAAATAAAATCATAGCTGTTATTGGAGGACTGGATGCTGAAATCTCTCTTCATGTGGCAACTCTCTTAGATATCTATAAGATTCCACAGGTAGGTTGGACATCCTTGCATGCAAATGTCATTCTATTTTTAGTGTCCTGCTTTTGGAATGGAATTTTGTTTTTTTAATGTTATATGTAGTATATTTAAATAAATAATTCAGATGTTCATTTTTCATGAATGGATCCAAACTGGATAGTTGTCTCTGTGGTTTAATCTTCATGGATTAGAGTTAAATGTTGGGCAATTTTTTATTTGGCCAGCGATTTCTTAAAAGGGGGGGGGAACCTTTTCTTAATAATTGCATGAACGATGCCATCATATTACATAATTAGTTGGTTCATTTATCTGGATGCATCATTGTTCAAAAACAATATACTTGGAATTTGTTAACCTAATCTTAGTGTTAAGCATGTTGTGTGAACTCAGTTAGTGGTCTGGGATGTGATCCAATTTAAATCAATCTCAAAATGTAATCCTCAATAAATTAAGACCCTTTGTTGATAAAGGAACCAATCTGCAAATGATTAGTGTAGTCTGCAATGTTTTTCAGAGTTAAATTCCAACAGAAATTTAGCTATGCATCTTGTTTTCTTTAAAATAAATGAATCTAGCTCTGCATATAAAAACATTTTTGTTCAAGACTAATTGCTTTAAAAAAATCAATATTTTTAATATCTGTAAAAGTGAATTGAACAATAATATTATCTCCAACTAGATATAAATATCCAGAATACTGTCAAAGTATTAGTGGACTTGATTCTCAAATCTCCTTTCATGTAACAACTAAAGGAGAATAAGAGAACTGCCAAGATTACTTTCTCTTTTTCCCAAACTCATGACTGCACTTGTTTAATCTTCAAACAATTATATTTAACTAAGCTTTACACTGCTGCTCTTAGTGCAAAACCATTTTCTAAATTGTTATTGCTATCCCTAAATTGGGAAGGTGTAAATGCATTGTGATTGATTGTGTGGTTGGATATTTCTTCATAAAGTTACATTTTATATCCTTATATAGTAAAATATGTTTCAAAAAACTAATTTTACTCAAGTATGCAAATATTAATACTCTGTAACACTCCCTGAAGTAACTTTTGTTTCACTTAAACTATTAAAAATTTAACCATTTAAATGTTTAGATCTATGTACAAAATATATAGGCAAGTATAAGTAAATGCATGCATGTAGACAAACAAGGATTATAACTACTCATTCAATATTTTGATAAAGCAATCTATGAGTCTGCTACTTGAGTTTAGAAGAATTCATATAAGTAATGCTTCAATGGAGCATCATTGAAAAGTAATTCCAACATCTTCCAGACTGTTATGCCTTCCAAAAGTAGAAATTCCAAGAATAAAAATTCAGGGAATTCTCATCTCAATGAGGCAGAAAAAGAAGTTGGTAGAAAGGTAGACTTCAGCTTTTGCCCATAAATTTAATGACTGTTCAAATTACAGTGGCTGCAAAAAACATGACTTTCAATCTATACCCTCATTTATATCGTAACATCACCCTTACAGTCATGTGATTTCAATTTAGGCACTTGGCAAGTGGCTTCCATTTACAATCATTTACAGCATCCTGTGGTCTGATGCTCACAATTTGCAACCTTTTTTGTGTGTGTGGATTTCTATTTTTTTTAAAAAACAGCAAAAAAAAAAACCATTGGGAATCCAGATTTACTTCATAACCGTAAAGATTTGTTTACCACCCCAAGCAAAAAATATTGTAAAATCAAGATCAATAAAAACCTATGATTAAAATAATTTACAATGGAAATTATGGTTCCTAATTGGAACTACCCATAAGATTATTTTAAATATATATGTTTACTGCTATGAAAATATTCTCTAGATGTTTCTCTTATGTTCTTTTTCTATTTTTCTCTAGCTCATTTATGGCTCTGCCCCAGTAATAAATGATAAAACTCCAGGTCTTTCCTTTTATCAGATGGTCACTCCAGAAGATCTTCAGCATAATGGGATTGTCACTCTGCTCCTGCATTTGAACTGGACATGGATTGGGATCCTTATTATGGACAATGACCAGGGAGAAAAATTTGTAGAAAGTATGATTCCTCTTTTTTCCAAAAAGGGAGTTTGTGTTTCTTTCATTGAAAAATTTCACAAACTAACTGATTTCAGTAGACTTGATGGCATGCTTCAGCAGGGAGCAAAAATCTATTATCATGTCATGCATGGTAAGGTTAATGCACTGGTGTTCAAGGGAGAATCCTTTTCTATGGGCTATTTATTATGGCTGCAGTATATTCCAAACATAGAAGAGGTGAGAAGTAAACCAAAAGGCAATGTTTGGATAATGATAGCACAGATGGAATTCAGTTTAATCCCTTTTCAACGAACTTGGGATATCAAAATAATTGAGGGTGCCCTCTCCTTCACAATGCATTCCACTGCTCTACCTAAATTCAGATTATTTGCCAGGAAACAAAATCTCTTCAGTGCAAAGAAAGATGGTTTTATCAAACAGTTCTGGCAAGAAGCCTTTGATTGTGTATTCCCAAATGTTGTTATGAGTGATGTGGATGAGAACATTTGCAATGGCAAAGAAAATTTGGTGACTCTTCCTGGACTCTTTTTTGAAATGGAGATAACTGGCCACAGCTACAGCATCTACAATGCTATTCATGCTATAGCTCATGCATTACATGCTATGTCCTCCTCTAGAAACACTGAAAGATCAGTGATGAGTAGAGTAGGAGGGAAGATTTATAATCAAGACTTCTGGAAGGTAACACTCTTAGTAAAAAAATACTATGAAAATTTGATAGCAAACATGAATTTGTATTTTGACAGTCTTCCCATGTCCTAGAAAGGAAAAACATCATGCTTCAGTCAGAATGCTGTGGTTCTTTAATTAGTCTTAACCTTAATTATTATTATGACTATTGTCCATTGATTTTCGCTGGATCTCTATGTTAGTTAACTCATAGTTATCATTTTAGAAAGCTTATTTTCCTCACACAGTAATAAATCTGTTTCTCCTTGTTCTTATGATTACCTGACTCTAGAAGTTAAAAGATTATATTATATTTATAACAAGCTATTAGAAGTAAATTAGAGGAGCATTAATTCCCTTAGTTCTGTGTCATTCTTCACCAAAAATAACCAAGGTTCTCCTTTTGGTACTTTTAATTTCTAACTTTTTGATCTTCCCTTTAATTGCAACACAGAAAGAAATCGTGCCTAAAATGCCCACAAAATATCTACTTTTCTATTCTAAAAATTATCTGCAAGGAGACTGCAAGTTTAATCTCTCCAACCAGTTGAATTTTTATTATCAATTTAGCACCATTACTTTCTGAGAAGTGTTACTTTTAACAATGGTGCTGGGGAACAGGTTTCCTTTGATCATAATAGGATTCTAGCAGCTGGATTTGATGTTATCAACTTGATTGCTTTTCCAAACAATTCATGTCTTCATATGAAAGTTGGAAATGTGGACCATTCAGCTCCCCCAGATAAAATATTAACCATTCATGATGACATGATGACATGGCACAGCTGGTTTAACCAGGTAGGATTTAATTATTGTTCTTGATTCTGAATCAATGTGGGGCATCACAATATATAATAATAATTTCATTTATAAGAAACACTGTTATGTGTAAATTCATCATATTTGATAATAGTAAATTCTTATATAAGGTGATGTCAGATAAACAACTTATAAATATCAACAATATATCTGATTATCTGTAGCATAATTATGACACCCTGATAGTTTTTAGATGTAACTAAGTGGGGTATTATTTCCTCATAATAAAATTAATCTCATTTCCAGCCCATTGTGAGCCTATGATTCATTTATCCTTAAATAAATGAAGGACTTAGAACTCCTATTTTTTTTCTCTTTTCAGGACTCATTATTTTACTTGTTTAATCTTAAAAGAAGTCTATTTAACTGAACTTTATACTAGCTTTTTTGCTTTTACAATATAAACATATTTTCCAGACTATTGTTCCTATTCCTGGAAAGATGCCCATGACATACTCTCATCATTTCAAATGAGAGAAAATAGGAGGAGAAAGGGATATTAGGTATGAGTACCTTTTTCAGAAGGTTATGAAGTAATAGAGACAGGATAAAATTTTAATAAATATATTACTAGAGTGCTTTCTAGAAAATAAATGGAGGACAGTTTTCAAAACCAATTTTTAGATATCCTAATTTGCTCCTCTGAGCAGGATGCTTTCATTTTTCTGTTAGATGATCAAACTTCAGCAGGTACAGTTTAATTCTTATTTTAATTTTAAATCTGAAAATAAAATATGTTTATACTTAAAACAAGAATTAAAGCACTTCATCTGTTTCCAATAATCTTTCTAAATTTTAATACCCATACTTGTAGAAATGTTCTGGTGTCTTCTTTGCATTACTAGTCGCTTCAGCCTTTTTTGTGTAAGTTTTATTTTTTTATTTCATATGTGACTTATTGTAATATGACCACCTTTTAAAATATTTATCTTTGACTTTAAAAAATAAAGTTGTATCCTGAACCAATAGTCCCCTAATATCACTACAAATAGTTCTCATATATTTATTCATATTAAATATCCAAAATCATGTAAGACACATATTCTTACTCCCTCAATTATGCTAAACTTTTTGCTAAGGGTTCTATTTATTCTCACATTTGCATCACTTCAATCATACACTGCTATTATCACATTTAGCAATCAACCTTTAATTCCAAAATGTAAGTGTTCCATTCTTCAATATTTTATCATAAACTTCCTATAAATCAACACATTTAAGATAAACACTCTTGTTCACCTTCAGTCAAGTTCTTAGAGGTCAGCTAAAAATCACTTGAAGTTCTGGAATAACATTTATTACTAGTGGGTTAATAGAATAGAATCTTGAAAGCCTGCCAACATAATTCTATGTATCAGTTTATATTTGGATACTATCTTATTTGTAAACAAATTACCAGTCTACATGGACAGATTACCTATCTAGAGTCTAATCTGTGCTCTCCAAGCAGAAATTAGGCCTCCAATTCAGCCATTCTACTCAATTGAGCACCTGAACTATCAGCCCCCTCTACCACAAAGACCTGCAGGAGAAAGGCAGTATGGACAACCATGGGATCTGGCAGGGTGAGAACTGTGAACCATAAACACAAAGGTTTCGCTGTATCTCAGCATAACAGATACAATGCCCTGGCTGACCTTAGTAGGGACACTAAAGTGACAGGTCAAGGTAGTTGTGATGATGATAATTCAAATAAGCAGGGGATCATGGTCTGAGATGAAGAACTTACTTTGGATAGGGGAAAGTATGAATCAGGTATTACACATCAGTCACACAAGAAAGCAAGGTATCCAAAAAGAGAAGCCACCTTCTGGTTGGTGATTCAATTGTAAGGGATGTAAATTTAGGAAATGATAAAGAGGTTTTGAAAGAGGTCAGTTGTTTGCCAGGCGCTACTGCCAGCAGAGACAAGAGGTGTATTTTTAAGATAATCAAGAATTCCAGTAAGGACTGTGATGTTGGTGCTATTATACATCTTAGCACAAATGATCTGTCCCAAAAAGATGTATTTTCATTGCAAAATGATTTCCAGAGCTTGGGATTTGAATTTAGTAGTACAGACTGTAGGCTTATCTTTTCAGAGGTTTTACCAGTATATAAGGAACAAAAGAGGAAAGGCCAAGTATGTGGTGGAGTTTGATGTGTGGCTAAAAGAGTGGTGTAAAATTGGAAAGGTTTGGTTATATTAGTCATGATGTCTGCAGCTGGTCCAATGAAAAACTATACAAAAGAGGTGGTTTGCATCCATCAAAGAAAGGGACTGAGTTACTTGGCATTAAATTCACAGATTTTCTGGATAAACATTTAAACTAAACAGTGGGAACAGAGCATTAATTGATACAGAAAATTTCTGTCCCCAGCAATCTAAAATTAAGGTTTATTAATCATATAACATAGATGTTTGTGTGAGTAAGATTATCAACTTTGCTGCCAAGCAAAATCAAGCATTTAATAGTGAGTGATTGCCATACCATGTGCAATCAAACAGTTGGTAAGAAAGGTGGGGAAGTCAGGCACAATACAGGTTATGTAGACAGTAAACACAGGGTCAGTCAAAATGGACTCCAATATCTATATACCAATGCACAGAGTATGAGGAATAATCAGGCTGAATTAGAAATTGAATTAAATGAGGGCAGATAGGAGATTGTTGCCATTACAGAAACTTGGTTGGATGAAATCCACAAATGGAACATAAAGTTAGAGGGACTAAAATTATTTAAAAGAAATAGACCAAATAAAAGAGGAAGTGGGGTTGCACTATATATAAGAAATAACTAAATCTCTACAGAAATAGAGTACAACAATGATGAAAACTACCTTGAATGCATATAAAAGAGGGGGAAATGACATTCCCATAGGTGTATATTATAGGCCATCCAACCAACCAGAGTAAATAGATAAACTTTTTGTTAGTCAGTTAAGTCAGGTATATAAATATGATTAATAAATAATAAATAAATTAAGGTATGTAGGAAGCACATTACAATAGAAATGGGGGATTTTGACTACCCTGACATCAACAGTTTAGCCTGTCTTGCACATTCCTTTTCTTTGTCTACTGTTCTTGTGCTTGTAGCATTTATGAAGCATCACAACAGTCCTATTGTCATAGCCAACAATCAGGATCTCACCTATATACTCCTTATTGCTCTGCTGCTCTGTTTCCTTTCAGCACTGCTCTTCATTGGTCAACCAGAAAAATTTATCTGTCTTTTCCAACAAACAACTTTTGGCATAATCTTCTCAGTGGCTGTTTCTTCAGTTTTGGCAAAACCATCACAGTGATTTTGGCTTTTATGGCCACCAAACCAGGATCCAGGATGAGAAAGTGGGTGGGGAAAAAATTAACTCATTCTGTTTTTATTTCCTGCTCCCTAATCCAAGCAGGCATTTGTACTCTCTGGCTGTCTATGAACCCTCCATTCCCAGATGTTGATATGATCTCAGTGACTGAAGAAATTATCCTGCAATGTAATGAAGGCTCTGTGACCATGTTTTATTGTGTCCTTGGCTACATGGGCTTCCTGGCTCTTATCAGCTTCATCACAGCTTTTCTTGCCAGGAAATTACCTGACACTTTCAATGAAGCCAAGTTCATTACCTTCAGCATGTTGGTCTTTTGTAGTGTTTGGCTGTCCTTTGTCCCAGCATACCTGAGTTCCAAAGGGAAATACATAATGGCTGTGGAGATCTTCTCTATCTTAGCTTCAGGTGCTGGGCTTCTGGGTTGTATCTTTTCTCCCAAATGTTACATCATTGTGTTTCGGCCAGACCTGAACAACAGGGAACAACTAATGAAAAGAAAAGTGTGATTAATAATCACTTTCTTTCATCATCAGACAAAAGTTTTTATGTTAATTTTTTGCATTTCTAAATAATATAGAATATTCATGAAAATATATCTCTCAGATCCAAATTTATATATCTTTTATATATCTTTTCTCCCTCTTCCACATAGTCTAAGATTTAATTAAGAGAAAACTATGCATTCTACTTCTTTGTATCAATTCTTGAGACATTATCCTGTTTCTTAAGTACCTTTTCTGAAGCACATTCCTTTTCTGTTCCATTTTTATTTACTTGATATCAATGATTGCATTACTTCAGCATAATGTCTATGTAAATTATAAAATTGTGGATTGATGTGTGCCCTTTCATCTCCCTTTTCCCAGTTGCTTTAAAGGGATATACCCAAAATGTATTACAGAGAAATCTTTGAATGTATCTGTTCTCAAACGAATGCAAATGTCTAAGATTTGGATTTCAATTCTAACATCTTTTTCACATATTATGTAATTATTAACTATGAAATACATTGGCATGCTAGAATATAATAAGATGGACAGTCTCATAGTGTGTGTCCTTTTCTGAGTGAAGCTGGACAATTGCTCAGTGATGTCTTCCTTCCATATGTAGTGGTCAGGAGGACCTGGTGTCTTGCTCTCAAATTCAAAGATGCTGCCATTCATTACTAGTCTGTTAGCTGCAGTTCCATCTGTAATGGTGTGTGGAAAGATCCTTGAGAGATGGGGCAAAGAGATGCAGCCTTGGGAATGGTCAAATAACAGACCCACTGATCATTATCAGTCATTCAGCTACAGCTTCATACTTTAACTTCAAAAAGAAATGTAAATGTCAATTGTTCTCTTGGCTACAACTCTGCATCACCTAGCAATACAGGTAGGTCAGAATTATCTCCTATATATTTCATCTGCCCCCCTACTTTCTCAGTACTAGAGCAAATTGCACTTGCAACTACAGCAACCACACAATATGGCATATTGGCTACTGTACCCTAGGAACTCTGTGTTAGCCTTTAGACTGTTAACTGCTTAATTATCCAATTTACATGAACTTTGCCCCTTGACATGGAGATCATTCTCCATTTTCTTGGATATTTTGAGTATGAACCCTTGTGGAAAAGGATCTGTTAAAACAGTCCACCTTGATCAATACTGTGAGTATTCAGAGGAATCTTGGAGATTTTCTGCATCTTCTGTGGGCAGTTCATTCAAAACGCTAGTCATCTTGTGGAATAAAGGGATATTCAGAGTGCTTAACAGGATTGAATGAGATTCACTAAGGCCTTTTCATTTGCTCAAGAGCTTGGAAAGATAAAACAACCTAGAGTGCCACTTGAAGACTTGTCTCAAGTCTCAACAAACACTGGTACAAAAGTATGTATAAGTAAACAGTGTTAATTACAACAGCAAAAATAAATATTGTCACCCTTGTAAAGTTGACTAAATAAGAATTATAAGAATGGTTGTATTATAAGGTTGGCTAAATGCTCCTGCAGCTCTAAATTATATATTATCACACTGCCCAATTTAATTGTTGTATGCTGGTGGAGTTTCACTATTTTCTATGTTGAAGGAGTTTATCACACTTTCCCCTGGTTAATTATTTTGACTAGCCCCCATGACAACCACAGACTGGCTCAACTAATCTAGGGCCCTATTGTGATGGTTTCCCTGGAGGCCAACCGGGAAATACAATGATGGATTAGCTCCAGAAGGTTAATAGCACAGGGGGCAAGGAAGAGCATTAGGAAGATGCCAAGGCCTCCAAGCCAGGAATGGATAAGCTGGATGAGCTTGTAGGGCCAAAAGCCTTGGAGTAACCATTAGGGAAATGACCAAATGAGCACCTGACTAGAAAGGAAAGGGGAGAGATGCTGCTGCAGCTGGAGGGTTTGGTCAGAAGCAGAAGGTGGAAAAGGTTCACAGCTGCAACTGGACAGCAGGGGTGAGGAGGTACTGCCTTCTCTAAAAGATCACAGGGCATATAGGGCTGAATGGAGGGAAATGTAGTACAGATTAGCAAGACTAACCAAAATAACTATTCCTCCTAATGAGTTCCACTAATATTTGATGATGGAGTATTTCTATTATCTCTAAATGGTTGTGTGCCCTATCAAAAAGCCTTTACCTGATCTGACTGTTTGGGACAACTACTATATTTATACTACAATAAATCATTTGCTGGATACTCATTTCAGTAAATTTCAGATCTGCCCATGCAAACTTGCTTAATATTCCAAGGTAAGCTTGTATTATCAGCATGTCAATGTCAGAATACATTATCAAACAAACCCGTGAAAATCTCAAGCACATCTCTGGGGATAATTTCTTTGCCCACCATCACCATCAAACTGTTCCCAGAATATGAATGTAGCTTTCAATCACTCCGATATTCTCCATTCACAATTCACAATTCTTACAAAAAAAAATCCTAGTTACTATTGGAATAGAAGAGAAAACATAATTTCTGCAGTGCTTTCTGGATGGATCTTAAAGATAAGAACAGTCCAGTCTGGTCCCAAACTGCTTGGGCCCTCCTGCACCCATGTCTCTCCTGCAACACTTCAGCCTAGCACAGCAAGTCACAGGCTGAATAAATTGCTTTGGCCCAGGGGCCTTAGTTTGAGGCCAGAGGGGGAAGTGGCAAAGACCAGAGCATGGGACTAGCACTTCTCCTGACTTGGCCTTGGTGAAGAGCAATCAGGCAGAGGCTCTGGGGCAAGGCCAGGTCTAGGGAATGGTACATTCTCCAACCTGGCTGAGGCAACCACACCAGAAGGCAGGCAAGCCTGGGGATCAGGGGTAAACTAACTTGCTTGGGACCTGGGTACTTACGGGACTGCCTGTTGCCACCATCAGCCTCCAACCGACCGGTGCGCTCCCACAGGGCA
>JAEANM010010564.1:0-15733 GCA_017656035.1 Myanophis thanlyinensis
GATATTTTTTTTATTTAAATCGGAATTTTTTTTATTTTTATCAAATTTATTTTAATAAAATGCTTTTGGAGTAAAAATGTAAATGTATCTAAATATAAATTTCTATTTATAATACATTATAATTTAGTTTATTCAGCATGAAATGGAGCTTAGTTATGTAGCATGAGGCTGTATATTCTGTAATATTGGGACTTTCAGTGAATCAACAGCGGGTCAGAGATTATGGTTGTGCTTTAAAAATGATGATTTAAATCGAGCTGATTTAAATCAAGCCTTTTTACTAGTGATTTAAATCGTGATTTAAATCTACTTGATTTAAATCAAATCCACCCTGACTGAAAGATCATATATGATAAATTATGTGGACAAATCATATTGTTATTGAGCGGTAACAGCAGTTTTCTTGACTTTGAAGCACTCCCAAAGTGCTATCCAACAATTTATGTGATTTTTATTAATTATGCTGAATGGGGATTCAGGAAGTGCTGATTCCAATGCATCCAGAGGTGTACCAGATTGGGGAAGGCCGGTCTACATTATTTCTTACTCCTGGATTTATACATGAATGTTGTACTTTGCTATTGAAAGTATAAAATCATGTAATTGTATTAGAAATTATTTTGGAAATAATGCCATTCCATTTTTTTTAATCCAAAGCAGGAACTGCAATGCAACACACTACTTAAAAAAAGAAAAGAAAAAAGCTTGCTGCCCAGACTCTGCTTAGATATCTCCAACAAAACTAGGATATCCAAAACAAAACAACCCTCACCAATTGGGAAGTTCTTGGTGCTTTTTTCAATTTCATCTATTCATTATAGCCTTTTCTTTCTGGACCCAGAGAACTATTCTGATTCTTTGTCCGCATGACTGTCTTTCAAACACTATTACATTTTAATCCATCAATTATAATATTTCTCTCAATAAACTTTAACATTGTCTGAAGAAATGAAAATGATAAAACTAAATTGCTTGGATAGTAAATAAATTTCCCAATGCTAACAGAATAAAGACATATGCATTCTGGAATTTATCAAATTCTAAAATGCCTGAAAGAAAAACTTCTTAGCTTAGTGCTATGATGGCGAACAGGTAGCACGCAGAGCCATCTTGCTGGGCACATAAGCTGTCGGCCAATTTACCTCCAGCTGAGCATGCATATGCGATTGCACATGCACGCATGCATGATTGCAGAGACCCAGCTGGTCTTTGGGCGTCCGCTGTGCATGTGCGTGATTGCAGCAGGAAATCCAGCTGATCTTTGGAGCTTTCCTGCACATGCACACACGATTGCTCATCTGTGCATGAGTGCCAGCGTGCAGCATACATGCACTGCACATGCAAAAGCTGCATGCATGCGCAGATGGTATGGTTGCACATGCAGCACATATGGAGGAGCCACACACAAGTACAGATGACATACGCAAAGCACGTCCTTTTTGGCACTCAGTAAGTAAAAGGTTTGCCACCACCGGCCTAATGCAAGAAAGGCACTGAGATGTTTCCTAAATCAGGGGTCCATAACCCTCAGGCCATGGACTATCACCAGTCCATGGCCCACCAGGATTCAGGCCACACAAGTGAGCAAAACTCCATCTGCGCGCATACGGGCAGTATACAAAACCACGCCCACTTGTCCATGGAAAAACCGTCCTCCACAGAACCAGTGCCACACGCCCAAAAGGGTGGGGGCCACTGTCCTAGATAGAAGACAGATGGCTGGCCTCAGATAGAAAAAGGTTTAAAAGTTTAAAAGAAGACCAAACTTCCAAGGACACAAATTCCAGTAAATAGGTTTATTATTAGTTAATTACCTCCACAGCAAAGGAATTTCAGAGATTGCTATCCATCCTGTAAATAAAATCTGGGTTTAAATTTTGACATCTCTTCACATAATATAAGCCATTCCCTTTTGAGCAAGAGGTACAGGTTCCACTTGTCTAATCTGATCTGAAGCTCTCTACTTGTTCTCACACAGGCCTTTCTTTATCCAATCTATTGCAATGCTTAGAGACTCATTCAGGATATCCACTACCTCACTATGGTTAAGCAAAAATGGGAGATACATGAGATGTTATTGCATTTTTGTAATATTTGTTGGGTAGCTCTTGCTACTCAATAGTGAGTTTCTGATCATTTTTAAAGATGAGTTTTCGTCTACTGACTTTTTAATTATAACCAACTTCATTGTCCTAAACCCTGGGTATTCTGATTTGGCTCTAAAAAAAGAAAAACATTATTTGTTAAGGTATAAATTAATTAATCTCAATACATCTTAACAAATAACATTCCACTATTTGAATGTGATTTCAACAGAACTACCAAATAGTCCACTGATAACTATCCAACCCTCTCCTGAAGTCCTTCCAAACCCATTAAGATCTATTTGCCTTCAGAATGACAACTCTTGAATCCCTTACTTTTACAGGAGAATGCCATAGAGAATGTAAATTACAACAATTAGTGGTATCGTGTACATTTTTAAGTGTTACAGTCTTCTCTATTGGATAATCTTCCTATCCATTCAAGTAAAATCATATTTAGACTGCTATCTATTACTTTTGGGGATGGCTGCGTACAGATACCTAACTGGCCATTGTATCAACTATAGGGCCTCAGTGTACATCTAACAAATCTATTCACCTGGGAGTTCTCAACAAGTCCAAAATTGTAGCTGAAATAGGGAAACTTCTCATCTGTCCTGCATGCAGAGTATGTACCAACAAATTCACAAAATTGCCATAGTGGTGGATAAGAAATCAAGAAATATATTCTTATAGCCCATGATCACCCACAGCATCCTGACCTTCAATCATGTTCTTTTGCAACACCAAATATTCTAGCAGACACATCTAGGTAATACTTACATTTGTCGTCCTCCCCCTACACCATCTCAAATTTACATACACTTAATCCTAAATTAATTCATTCTGGATTTAACTGTCTTATTAACTGATTTTGCCACAGTACTATACAAGGACAAGCTGATATGGCAGCCAAAACCCATTTCTTTTCAATGTATGGGGAAGGTTGATAAAGGAGCTGACTTCTGTCTTCCTTACCTGGACCTCCTGAAAGTGATGGGGAGAGGTACCTCATTTGAAACTGGCTTTATAATATACATGCTTTGGATGCAATCTGACAACTCTGTAATTCAAGAATCAGCAATCCACCCAAATAATAAATCAAATCTGCATCATTTATATGCAATAGATTTAACAAAACTATATGTCACATGAGAATACCGATGCTCACTTCCATTATGAAAAAGTAGCCTCAATTGGTGAAATTTAGTTCAGAGAAATAATCACCTGAGGTCTTTTGCTTTTGATTTCTCTTCTTTATTCAAAATTGGCATTACCCAAGTTCCAAACTGCATCTGATTTTTTTTTTCTTGCAGAAGGTGCACCATCATAGCTTTGGTGCAGACGTTCTAATTTGCTTTCTTGAAACAATTCATTTGAATCAAGTTCAACTCCTACTGAATTGCTGATTATATCCATGCAATTTTCTTCATAACAGAACGGAAGTGATTTGCCATTGTCTTACCCTTTTTGCAACTATGCAGTTGAAGCTCCAATATTATTGCCTATCAAAACTGATATATGTACATTTTCAAGTAAAATAGGAGTAAACTGTTTAATTAAGGTCACTTACAACTAAGGTCACAAATTCAAATAAATTTATCTTTTAAGTAATTAATGCAGCTTGGGAAATGAACAGTACAGTACACATTTTTGTTTGCTTGCAGATTAACAAAGTTAAATATAAACATTACTGGATTTTTTTTTTTCATATACTGGAATTATTTATGTCTTTATTTTGCTGTGTTTATATCTCAATTATAATCCTAATCATTGCCTAATCTTTATTCCTTCATTTGAGAGCTCATGTTTACTGTATTTAAGCACCCATTCTTTCAAATTACAAAAATTTGGAGTTCTCTGCTTAATCAAATAACAATGAGCTTTACTAAATCAAATTATATTGACAAGAAAAGTTTAATAAAGGTTCTGGGCATGGACTTTCAATATTATCAGCTACTGGGCAAAGTTCAGACAGATAAACATCTGAGAGAAAATTCACACCATCCCAAGGGTTTGATGAAATAAAATAAAAGAATAAATGTAATCTTTATAACAAACTAACTTCCTAGAAACAGGATATTTTCCAAAGAGTTTAGGAAGTATCTTGAGTCTTAAGTACTATAATGGAGTGTTCTAGAATATAGACATACATGCTAACCTTAGCTCATTGTGTTTCCAAGTTATAGTAATCTTGTAGAGTAAATCAAGACCTTTAAGACCTTGAAGAGATGTAGTCAAAAGCAGTACTTGGCTAAGTAAAGAGTACTATGCTTTCAATATGACCGAGGGAGGGAGGGAGGGAGGGAAGGAAGGAAGGAAGGCTGTTAAGTGGCCTAGGTCTGAATCTTTGAGAACTCTCACATTATGCTAGATCAAGCTTCATTTGTTTGAAACTAATATGGATTAATGGATGGTCACATCTTGAGAAGAGGCATGCATATTAACAACTTCCTCATAAACAGTACAAGGTGGTATATTTTTGCATCACTTAACAACTTCCATGAAGAGGGCAAAAAACCTATATCTTCATGTATTCACTTCTAGCTTAAAGAAGCATGAAATACACAGTTGCACCGCCTAAGCTACAAACTTTAAATGCAAATAGAGATAGTCTTTGACTTACATGTTTAGTGACGACACTGAAAAATGTTATTTATGCGCAATTTTCACAGCATCACAATGACCACATGACCAAAATTTGGATGCTTAGCAACTGACTCATATTTATGATAGTATCCTGGAATCGTATTATCACATTTCACAACCTTCTAACAAACAAAATCAGTGGCAAAGCCAGATTCACTTAACCGTGTTGTTAACTTAGCAACTATAATGATTCATTTAACAATTGTGGCAAGAAAGGTAAAGTGAGCAAATACACTTAACTGTCTTGCTTAGCAACATTAATTTTGGGCTCAATTGTTGTCATAAGTCATGGGCTACCTGTATCCCTCCAGCTGTAAAAGTAATAAGCTATACCTACACCTTCTTCTACCCTTGGCCCTTCTTCTAATATAAGCTTACCTTACACCATTGCTGAAATATTTAAATCAAAGTAACACATGTAAAAATATTGTGAACACTCAAAAGCACTATTATATTAAACAAGAATGGTATCCTGGGAAGACAGAATAGATCCTCTTTCTTTAATGTACAGGAATTTCTTCCATTTGTTATCTTTCCTTGGAAAAATACTCAGCAATCTAAACCCATGCATGCAGTCTGCGATGGAGGAGTCTGTGACCAGAGTATCAGCTGCTTAACTTGCTATAAAGTTCTAGCTCGTTGTATCTCATGAAGGAAACTAATGCAAAACACTCTCTCTTAAATATTATTAACTTTGTGGATGTATATATGGGAAAAGACTGGGTTATATAAAATATAAAGGAGTAAACTATTAATGGATTCAAACTTCTGACATTTCCATAGCCAGTCCTCACAATTTGATTCCACAAAGGACAGTTGAGAGGGAATTATTAAGCTGTGTCAGCAAAGGCAATTACCTCCAGTGCAGCAGAAGGCTTCTTTTTAAGTTCTTCACATTTTCGGAATTTGCAAATCTGATGTCCAGTTTTACGGTTCCTACAACTGCTGCACTGCTCACAGTTTATTCGTCTTCTGCAAGGAGGACACATGCCACATCGTTTTCGTTTCTTTTTCCCTGAATTGATGGCAGATGCCAATTCATTCTGCATTGGGTACTCTGCTAAGCCAGCCATATGGAGTGCACTTTCTGCCAAAAATACACCAGCAGGGGTCATAATAAAAAGGCCAGGGTTGATGGGAATAGCCCCCAGGTAAGGAAAATCAGATGGGTTGTTCATTGTTTCAGCAGTTGAGACAGCTTCCATGTCTGAGATGCCCGTCCCATGGTCATTAGGCAGGGGAATGTGCTCCTGAACTACTCTTTTGAGCAACTCTGTGGACTGAGCAAACTGTTGCAAGATGTTCTGTCCTTCCAAAGAGATATCTGATTTGCTCAACATGTCAGAGATGGTTTTGTGCTTTGAGGTAGAATTGCTTTTTTCCACGATTGCCTCACTGCTGTTGGCCATAGGGACACATTTCTCTGAATGTTCACTTAATGAGCTGCTGCTACCAAAAGCAGAGTAATGGGACAGTGGTCGAGACTTCTTAAGACTTTTGTTCAAAGGTTCACTAATTATCCCACTTTTATTCCTTCTTTCCAAATTGATTGAGGGCTGAGAATCACCAGAATTGTTGCCTTTTTCCAACAAGCCTGGCTTGATACCGGCATCTTGATGGGCATCAGGATCAGACATCTTTCTTTCTCTTTTTTTAAACAAAAGGACCAGACAAAGCAACCAGATCACTTACTGTAGAAAATAATCAATCACAATACTAAGAGCAGTAATCACAAAAAATGGAAGGAGCCAGATCTATCCTCAGTGTAATTTCAGAGTCATTACAACATCTTCTGCAGGTTTCATATATCAAACGTAGCTCTGAAAGTAAAGGAAAAAAGAACAGAGAGGAGAGACGTTAGCAAACTGCTAAAAGTTAGCAACTGCTAAAACAAATAGCTTCTGTATTAATGTTCACTTAAAATTTCTCTTGAAATAAAGTCAGGATGCATCACATAGTCAGAACAGATATTTCCATGTTGTTTCCATCATTAATCTAGATCTTACAAACCTTTGTTGGATGACTTACCCTGTGACCGGACACTGCTTGTAAATATAGGTAGCAAACAAGAAACTAAACAATTCTTTAATTGCAAACTTCTTGGCTCTATATCTTCCCTTCCTTTTAAGGATACTCAGAAGATCATTTCTCCTACGGGTGTTGTCCTTGATGTGACCGAGCAGGATAGTTATGAATCGGCCATTTCATATTGATTTAGGAAGAAGCCAGCTTCTATGGTTAAAAACATAAATTCTAAATTGGGAAAGAAGTGCTGAATCAAACTGCAATTGTTAATTTGCTATTTATTATTGCCCATTTATTTTTAAATTGACAAATAATTTTTATACCTGAGGAAAAAAAGAATCTGTGTGCAAGTCCAATTCCAGCATTTCTACATAGGTCTGGGAAAAACTCCTGCCTGAGAGTTGCTATGGGTAGACAAGACTGAGTTAGTTGAACAAGAACTCTTACTGCATTAGACATATTGTTCTATGGTAAGAGAGATATCTGATTTACTCAAGAAAAAGAAAGCTGGAATGAAAATATATAATCAGTAGGAATGTAATCTTAAAATAATAAAATAATATGCCAGCATGAATGAAAGCTCATTGTATGCAAAAGTTCCTAATAACATTAGATGTTCTCTACTTCTAAATATAAATGTCACCAAAAAACTTGAATTTTAACAAAAGCAATGCACTGTGAAACCCCAAATAGGTAGCAGGCTTTCAGATTGCAGCATTGAATCTATGGAGGAGAAAACAGACAACAATGTCCCAGATTTTCATAATGTCCAGTTTAGTCTTTGAATAGGAAATCAGACTTTCAGTTAAGACAGTCATCCACATGAAAGGCAGCAAGGAGTTTGCAAGGAGAAGGCAAGACCAGAGAGATCTTTTCAGAGGCTATAACGGGAAAAAAGAATTCAGCAACGGTTAAAGTAAAAAGGCCAACTGACCCAGTGAAGACTTCAAGACATCTTAGATCTCATTCTGAGATAAGTCAGCATTATTTCTATTATATGCAAATAATCCATACTATGAAGTCACAAATAGAAAATATGCAAAAAGTCTCTTGAAACTTAATTGATCTTTCTAGTTACTTGACAAATTGGTATTCCAGACTGAAGTGGTAACTGAGATAATTCAATTTTTCAAAAGTAAAAGCCAGTCATTTGACTCATTGATAAGGCCTGTTTTCTTTGATTTCTCCTCAGAGGGCCCTAAAGCATTTGTAAACAATAAAAGGTTTCCCGAATTTTTGAATAGGATTGAAAGTAAAGCATAAGTGTTCTGTAACAGAAGATATCATAGCCAAGGCACAATGGCAGACTCTCACTATCAACCACAGTAACACAGAGAACTTTTCACTTTAACTGTGACACTGTCACATTGTGAAAAGAAATAGTCACAAATTCAAAAGTGAAACATAGAGATGTGAATTTTCCAATATTTTTTTTACTCCTATTAGTGTATCATCACCATATCCATCGCACTATATGCACTGGCAGTTGAGATACGTTATTTGAAAAACAATGGATAAAAAATTAAATCTAGCCTATTGAACAAGCAAACAAAAAGATTTGCTATGTGGAAAAATATTTTTACTGGAACTATGGAAATTATATTGAGAAATAAACATTAAAAAATAAAACATAAGTTTTGAAACTGCCAGGCTTGCTTAAGTTGATAAATTTTGATCCTAAAAGAAAATGGCAAAATACAATAAAATATATACAATCAGAATTGCTTCTTCATAATCTTTATTTCAATTTTTTAAAATTAAAGTCTTTATCCCCATCGAACAAACAGTAACAAAATAGACGTCCGTTTGTCGTCTTGGCAAGAACAATTGGAAAATAGCAGAGCTCTGCTAGGCTCCATGAAATGCAGCCCACAACTGCTTGCTGGGAGACCCTACAGGATTAAGCCGCCCTGGAGGGGTGGTGAAGAAAGGAGAGGCACTTTGTCGATGACAAGGAAACTGCAATTTCCTTGTTGATCTGAAGAAAGCTCTCCCGAACGGCAGCAGGGACGACAGCCATTTTGGGACACATTTTGGGACACAACCAGGATATTAAGATCTTCTGCTGGAGCAGTGCATGGACAGAGCAATGAAATTGGGTGAGATAACTTCCAACTGTTACCTTAGAGACTTAACCCAAGTAAAAAATTCCAAGAAATGAGCTCCTAAGGTTAATAAGGCAGCAATTGGATTTATGGAGAAAGATTAAAGACTAAAAACTAAAAAGAAAGATTAAAGATTAAAGACCTAGAAGTAAAAGAAATACCCAAAAGATGATTTAAAATATAGAAAGCCTGGAAAAGCTGGATAATATGTGAAAATTGATTGTTGGGAGGGATTGCTTTTCTAAACTGTTTCTAATCCCCGATTGCATAATAATCAACTGTTTCTGACTTTTACACTCTGTTGAATGCTGGAACTGGGAGCAGAAGAGCCATCTACTGGAGGAAGAAGTTTGTTACAATATCTAAAATCCAAAGGAAAATGAGGAAAGGAGAGAAAGTAAATAACACCTGGAAGGCTACTTGACCTTGACTTTATCGTAGTAGACAATTTGGATACCAGGAAATATTCACTGAGCTTTCTGAAGATTCACAAGGCAAATTAAACACTATTAACTTTATTGGAACTATGCACTCCCAACTTCCTTTCCTACCTTATCCCAACTGCCTTTCCTACCTTCTTCCAACTTCCAACTTCCACCAGTATACTAATAACAGATCCATTATGTACTGCAAAGTAACAACTGAACTGCGCATATTTTTATTGCTTGTTGGACTTGCAATTAAAATGAACTTATGAACAATCCTATAACTCAAGTTCTGTACTTTTTTCAGCTACTCACCAATCCTGTGCTATGTATTTTACTGCTTTTTCACAAATGCTACTGAACAATGAGATGCTCAGAATTATGATACTAGAAACTTAAATTTTAACTTAAAATTCCTGGATTTCATGAAACCAACTTTACCTCCAGATTTCTCCCTTACAATCAATCTAGTAACAACTAGGGTCATCATACTTTTTCTAACCAACAACCAGACTGAGGACAGAAACTTAAGTAATATAATTCTTAGGAAAAAATAGAATTCAGAACTACAAAACTTGAAAACTTCCAGAATACTGCAACCGCATATCTAGGCTAATTGCCTTACACCAGAGGTGTCTAACTCACATCATCACATCGGCAACATGTGACCTATCGGAATTTGTTTCCACTTTGCTAAACCGGGCAGCGGTGGGGCCAGCATCTGACTTGTGTGCCACAAGTTTGACAGCTCTGCCTTATACAATCACAGGTAAATTTCTATCCTCTGGGGCTCAGCATAACTGCTATCATATACCAGGGGACCATATTTTTTTCTGCTACTTATACAATATCTCATTGGTTTCCCACAAGATGAAATAAGGAATTTTTTTTTTAGGCTGTTGATGGTTTCAATATTGTTCAACCTCCAACTCTTCTCCCAGATGTACCAAATACATCTAAATCAAATGGTTTTTAGAAAACCCAGCTGTAAAAACATTGTAATTAGTTCAGTAGAGGCAACCAAACACAACATCAGTTCTCTGATTTATTTTAAAGTGATTTAATTATGTAACTAATTGGAGCAATGATCTACCTTAGTATTTGAACCTGAAATTTAAACAGCAGCAGAAAGGTGTGTGTCCTGTTCTTCTATTTATCTCAGCACATTAAATATTCCATATGAAATCCATCAACAAATCTTGAGATTCCTCCCTGGATAATGAAACACAGAAGAAAATTATTATTATATATCAATCATTTTATGGAATCATATGCTTCTTATCTACAGTACACAATTCAGTTCCCAATGTTTATCAACTACAGATTCTCCCTCTTTAAAATTTTTAATTTTGGGCCCAACATTTATCGTTATCTTTTATTAGTAATTTATTAAACATTATAGTGATAATGTCTGGTGGTCATAACTTCTCCTTAGCCAGTTATAATAATGTTACAAGTTGTATATAAAATGCTGTCCTATCAGTATTATAATCCAAATACTTCCGCATTACAATCTTTTCCAGTAGCAATTTAGGTAAGGTACAAAACCAAAAAAGTAATTTGTTTTTGGGCTAACAGTATTGTATGAGGAGGAAGAGGAGAAAAAGAATATGGAGCAACAATAATAATTCAATAAGTAAACAAAGTAAGTTAAAAAGTTAACTGTTCATCCCATTCAAAAGCATTTTACCCACTGAAAAATGGCTATAATTTAGAGTTTTTTGACAGATATGCACCTGACCAATGAGAAGGTGGTAATAATTATAGAATGATTGCCATACAGAAATCAGAAACCTGATGCATCATTCTATAGGCAAAAATGATACATAACCTCATCACAGCATAAAATGAAGACTGAACTAAGTCTTTAGAATTAATATGATAGATTATGAAACATTATTTTATATTTTTATATTTCACTTTTTATATTTCATTATCTTGGATTTTGAAGTCTTCAGTCTATGGAAACCTGAAATATGTTATATCACAGAAACATTTTCTATAAACGTTTGACACATTTTTCTCTGGTCAACTTAAATAATAAACTATAGTTCAAATTCTTGAAGACATCCTAGATTTCAACCATATGTTTACTCTGAAGTAAATCTTATATTCCTACAACTTACACTCAATGTAACACTACAATTCATTCTACTGGATCACAGCAGAAAAAAGGAACAAACAAATGAAATAATTTCAGGTAGACCAACTACTTTTATTATTTACAAGTCAATTCAGAAGCTATTGTATAAATCCGACGTGGTCATGTTCTCTAATTTTTTCTCCATTAAGATCAGCGTTCAGTTACTAAATGTAACTTCCCATGTAAGTCTGTAGACATCACAGGGACAATATGTTGTGAGGTTTAGGAGAATGACTAAATTCCTCAGGAAAAAGACTATCTTAAAAGAAAGTGTTGCTGCATTACACCATTTTCAAAGATTTCCCTTGTAAATCTAGCAAAACCAATTAGATTTCACTAGCAATAGAGGGGATAGCTATAACTGCTTAAACACTGGAATGAGGCATCTCTATATCCTAATTCCAAACAAAAAGTAATATACAAGTTTAATTAATACATTAAAGTTTGGAGGGGTAGTTGCTTGCAGGATTTGTTCATAATGTTTTTCAACAAGAACTTTTAAAAAGTAAGCCTACTGATTTTCTTTGTTCTTTGTTTTGATCAATGAAAGCTTTTTATATAACTTTAATAAGACAATGAAGAACCACATTGCTACTTACACACATTGAACTCCATTATGTCACTGTGTCTCTAGCTTGTGAGCTGTAGCATAAAACCTTATGCATTTTAGTAAAATTTGTTACTTAGAAAAGATGGATCTTTCTGATTAATGAAAAATAGTAAATATTCTAGCTCTAGGTATCTAAGCCAGAAACTTTGAAGTGCAATTAAATGTGCATGCAGTAAAATATAAATCTCTTTAGAGTCCACCAGCAGGTGGCAGCAATTTGGAAATCCTGCCTGGGTCTAAAAGTTAACCAAGACCAAGCCTGGTTAGTACTGGGATGAGAGACTATGGGGAATATCACACCTGCAAAATAGATAGATAAATTGGAAAAACAACTCAGAAGGTGGCAATGACATATCACTTCCATACTGTATCTAAGAAAAATATGACAGTTGAATGTAGAGCTCCTACTTTTTGTATGTATTGCTAATATTCATGTTTTTTTCTGAGTAAAGTTTCTAAATCAGGGTAAACCCAAAGTAAGTTATTTATTATATCTTTATTACTTTTACACATAACTCAAGGCCCAAACATATCCAACCTTCTTCCCTCCTCCTCTTTTCCCCATCACAAGCCTGTAAGGTGAGTTGGGCTGAGAGAGAATGATCCAAAATCACCCAGCTGACTTTTGTGGCTAAGGCTAAAAATGTTTGCAGGATCCAATCTGGATCGATCACCAGGACCAAAGGTTTTTGTTTTGCTCCAGCATGAGTCCAAAAACTCATGTTCCACTGTCTGGACAATGTCGTCTGACAGCCCCAAGGGTTTGAGCCTTCTCTGTGGGCGCACCCTCCTTTTGGAACGAATTGCCCCGGAGATCCAGACCATCACGGACCTATGGACCTTCTGGCACGCATTAAAAACCTACTTGTTCCAACAGGCCGATCTGGCCTAGTACTATCAGTTGGGGTTTTTTTTAATTGGTTTTTAAATTTTCAAATTTTTAACGTTTCAAATTTTTAACTCTTTAATTTTTATTTGGTTTTAATTCAATTATGACCAGCCATCGCACTTATTTAAATTTTGTTCTTAAACTGTTATGTATTTATGTTTTTTAAAAGGCTGTACACCGCCTCCGAGTCCTTCGGGAGGGAGGCAGTATAGAAGTGAAATAAAATAAAATAAATGAATAAATAAAAGACTAAACCTCTGGTCCTGATGACCGACCCAAATTAGATCCTGCAACATTATCCTGGGACATGTATGGACCTTCATTTGTTTAAAAAAAGAAGTTTGTATTATATTGGAATAGAGATATGGGGAAAAATGGAAAAAGTTTAAAACTCTAAATGCTTTATTTTAGAATAATAATTTAAGACCCTGGTCCTCACACACTGCTTTATTCCTAACAAAGGCCTTTGATTACTTATATTTATCCACTGTATCCTAGCATTGATACTCTACATCAGGGGTGTCAAACTCAAGGCCAGGGGCCGGACCTGGCCCATGGGGTGCTTAGATCCGGACCACAGGGCCGCCTTGGAAACAGCAAAGGACTGGCCCACAGTGCCTCTGCAAGTGAAAACAGAACTCTGTTTTTGCAGGAGGCCATCCCAAGCTCCATTTTCACTGGCAGAGGGCTGCAGGAAGCCATCCTAGCTGAAAACAGAGCTTGGGAGTCTGTTTTTGCTGGCAGAGCACTCAGGCCAACACAAGCACCCCTGACATGAGTGACGTCGAGCTGGCCACACCCACCATGGCTCCCCAAGGTGAAACACAACCCTGATGTGGCCTTCAATGAAATAGAGTTTGACACCCCTGCTCTACATCAAGGACTAACATTTGAAATTAGAGACGTCTCAACCCAAACAAACCTTCAGTCTCCACAAGTCTCAGAAACAGGAGTTAGCTTGATTTCAGAAAAATGAGACTGAACAAAATCTGAAGGCAATCTATTGTTCAGCATTTTTATATATAATATCTAAGAGCAGAATATGCAAGTCTGCTCTCTTTTCTTCTGCTTAACATTTTTTTTAAACCAAACATACAAATCTAAGAGATTCCAGGTATTTATAGTTCCATTATATTATTACTTGCAAGGCATTTCATAGGATTATTGATGCTCAAAAATGAGATATAAATAATAACCATTTTTAAAAACAGATATGCTAATATAATCAGCTTCATGCAAGAGGCCACCTAAAGAGGCTCTAAGACATTATCTTGCTGCTTTCACCAGATTTGCATACATAACTACAAATGCAATGTGAAAGAGAATTCAGAGCTAGACTGAAAAAAGATGTTTGGCTGGTTAACACCAAATAACTCTTTATATCCAATCCTAGGCTCCATCCTGATTAAGTCATGGTTATTAACTGCCAGGCCATATTCTAAATCTGTCTGATTTCAGCTTGGTGTCTAGCCTTCATTTTCTCTCCAGGCTCTAGTCTTTCCTTCCAATCTAAGGTAAAATACCTTTAAAAAGAAGACTTAATTATTGACCATTCTGAGTAACAATTTCCTACAGGCAGTGGCAACTGGTGCTTCAAAAGAAAGCAAAGAACTGATCAGGCCAAAGAACCCACATAGGCAGCTTCAGTAGAGTTCCAGCTGAATCTAAATAGGTTATTGGGCAGTTCTTCCTTACCAATTCAAATGATCATTGCTTGAATAGCTCAACCTGATGGGGAATGGGGAAAGGAGAAAATGAGTGCCAAGCCATTTAATTTGATTTAATAGATTCTGACATAATTTGCTATTTATATTAGTTCAGCACCTTGAAATCAACTTGCATTATTTAAAAATGAAACATTTGGGAATTGTGAATCACTACAGAAAAGGCCTATTTTGTTTTAAGGAGAAAAGCAGCAGTTTTCTATATTAACTGCTGAGTACACACATCACACATAATAGAAAAAAACCTTGAGTTTTGAAGTAAGAGTCACACCCAAGCTACATTAGTTTGTATCTGGATGCAGCATTCTGTTGCTGTGATAATTCATAAATAAAGATGAATTTTATATAATAGACTTGAGGGCTACAATTCTCTGTAGTAGTGTAGTACTGAAATAGATATACCACTTTCAATAATTAAATGTTAATTAAAATATTTTAAACTATGACATCTTGGGAAGCCAAACTTTGGGAGATTGCTGTTATTATCTATGGAGGTGTATGACCATAATACATTTTGATTTATTGTGTCTGACAAAGCTATACCTTTGCTAACAAGAATTTTCACAATAATATATGAAACTAGCTAAGATTTTATACTAATATGGCAGCAACTGCATTCAACTCCATTCAGTATTTAACGTATTAAAACTGAAGGATTTTTCTTAAAGCACTATAAATTTTGTTCCTATTTGATTGTACTGCTGGTAATAATATTGTAACTGCAATAGCTAAGATTTGAAATATTAATTCCAAGCACATTTGTGAATTGCTTAAATCTGGTGAAAGCTTCCTCTGAAGTAAATTATATAAATTAATATAAATTATATGAAAATTTTAGGAAGAAGCGCTATACAGTGATACCTCTACTTTCAAAAACCTCTGGTTACGAAAGTTTCAGGTTACGAAGCCCGTCTTTGAGAAAATATGGTCTCTAGTTACGAAATATGTTTCAAGATACGAAAAATATTTCGAGGGTGCAGATGAAGAACAAGCGTCCAATCAGATGGCTCATGAATACAAGGGTGGGGACGAGGGCTAGCCAGCCGGTAGAACGACGGAGATTGGTGAGAGGATCAGCC
>JAEANM010010565.1:0-15732 GCA_017656035.1 Myanophis thanlyinensis
ATAATAATAATAATAATAAAATATATACTGCATATTAATTCTGGATTTTTCAAAAATATCCTTTACCACAAGCAGGCTCAATATCATTAAGAGTTGCTGAATTCTTTAGAGGGAGTTACATTACAAATAAAACATTATAGTAGCCCTTCTCCCCACCTCATTCTTAATGGAGTTTTCACTCTCTGAAAGATTCAATGGAAGTTATTTGATGCCTCCTTCCCTCTGCAGAGAGGATGGAGGAAATGTTAGCTGAAAAAGTACCAGTGGTATATTGGAATGGCAACTGCCATAAATTCCATTCTAGCTGAAAATTCCAGACACTGAATTACCCAACATAAGTAGAGGAGACTAGATTTGGAAAGGAGCGTTGTCCAAGCTTGAAGTGAGCTTTGTGCTATCTTCTTACAACTATAATTAAAGTAAATAAGATCTCAGTCCTGAATCACTGAACTACACTGAGCAAAGCTGGCACAGTGAAGCATAAAAAAAAATCAGAACAAGAAAAAACATCATTCAGAGTGAATTCCGAAATCATATTAAGCCAGAGTTACATTTTTAAGCTATTTACTTTTCATTTGGTCTGGTGTGGGAACTCAGAAACTCTGCTTTGTAAAACATGATTTATGGTTTACTGTGCTGCATGATCACAGCCAAATTAAGTTTATTCAGTAGAGTGGTTATAACAAATGATGTATGAATTTCCAGCCCTAGGCATCTGGTATATACTGCAATGATAAAACATGTGCAAAAATGTCATAACACAAACCACAGCCTTTCATATTTGCATGATGTACATCTTGTCACTTATGCTTACGCCCCTTGCCACAGACATCATCATAAAATTGTAAATAAAAGGGTTTCTGCATATTTAATAACATTGGGACTGAAAGGGGTTAGAAAGAAAATCATGGCTGAAATACTGAGGGTCAGGAACAGGTCTAGTTCCTTGTTTACAATGCCCTTTGTATATTGAAGAAAGAGCTCATGCATTTTGTGATGCAAACATGTTTAAAACAATTGTCCTCCCCTTTCATGGAGAAAATCTAAGAGCTGACAAGAACTTGATGCCACATAATCAATCTATTCCTCCCCTTAGGCACTTTCTGAATACAGGAACTTCAGTTGCCAGATTTCTCCAGCCAACATTACCATTATTGAGAATTAAGACAGTTGAAATCCACACAATTGGAAGATGGAAAGATTGGGAAAAGGTTTATTACACACAGTCTGCTTAAGATTTGAATATAAACAGTTTGCACCTATATAAAACCTGAATGAGAAATCGTAGTCTTAAACCTAAATTCTTACTCAGGTTGGGGCTAGAGTTTTTAAGATGTGCTATTTCAGCAAGTCAATTTCATGGGGTATGACTGAAAATTCCAGAAAAATGGTTTCAAAGTCCCTTTGGCAATGCAAATGTTATGCTTAGAGATAATACTAAGTAAAAATTTGATCTAAATGTTGCAGTATATTTTTTTTTACTTTATTGCAATGTCTGGTTTTTAAAAAATATTAAACACCAGGTTACAGGAAAACTAGTACTGGCAACCTGTGGAGTTTATTAATTTACATCTAGGAACCAAAATGCTATAAAAAATACAACAAATCAGAAAAGTAATCCAAGATCAAAAGAAAATAGGCAAAAGAACAAAACAGAGGCTCCATAATTGCCCTGACCCTAAGTTTGTTGCTCTTGTTATTTTCTCAGGCCTTCAATAATTTCCTGAACAACATACAAATGTCCTGGAGATACAAAATACTGAATCAGAGTATATCATTCCCTAGATATTCTTCTCTTAGAGTATGCAGTCATAAACCTTTGCTGTGTACGTTCCTTTTGCTTTTGTTTTTCATTAATAACTAGAATTATTAGCAGGAAGTGGGGCTGCTGTAGAATAAACACTGGAAGAAATGACTAACAGCTGTTCTACCTAACTCAACATTTCCAAGACTTTGATAGCAGTATTATACCACCAGAGAAGCAAATAATAACCAGCAAAGGGACGGCTTTTAAGAATGTGAACTAGAAAGTTGTATCTGGTTAAAACGATGCCTCATTGATGAATTCAAACTCAAGTCAATGCATTTTTGCTTCAGTTACCCTGAAGCCAACAACTAAAGAAATTTGTAAACTTTATTTTTACATAAAGATGTGTATGTAAAGTTATTTCAATGGTCAAAACACCCAATATATACAGGTGGTCCTCAATGTACAACAGTTCATTTAGTGACTGTTTGAAGTTCCAAAAATTATAAATCAAGGACTACCCGTATTATTTTTGTTGTTTGAAATGTAATGTCTTAAGGTTCTTTTTGAGTTGTGGGATAACTATTTTGTCTAAAGTCATACTTTGCTTTCAAGTAGAAGTAATCTCTTCCATTTTACTCACAATTTTAGATTTCCACTGGCTCAGAGAAAGTCTACAAATAATTTTTAAAGTGTTTTATCAAAAGATTACACTCCTTCCATTTGCCAGCATGTTAAAGAAGTGAGCTGGGAATGTCAAAAGAGCTGCATTAACATAAAATGATAAATTGGAAAGCATAAACGATATCAAAAGAAAGCAGCACAGTACCCATTGTACCACTTTATCCCATTTTTGCCTGAGATATGTGCCAAGCCTTCTCCTCCCTGCCTTTTGGTTGTAACAAATATAAAAGTGACATGCTTCAAAGCGCTCATCTTTATCCACAGAATCCATTTGAACCCATTTTGGCTGAGCTAGGTAAAAAAAAATGTAACTAGCCATGCCAAATAGCCATTTTGTAAATGGCTAATTATCCTCACCTACCTCAAACTCTCAAAATTGCAAATGCATCTCATGGGGGAAAAAGTTACCTCTACTTGATACTGTTTTCTGAAAATAAAGAAGTTGATTAAGAAGCAGGATACCAGACAAAGAAATAAATTTAAAAAATGTAAAATATTTTCACCCTTCCTTGAAATATATTAGGTTGTTTTTTTTAATCTCTAAAGGTTTGCAATCACAAACATTCCAATTCAGCATGTAATTCAATATGTACAGTAATGAGGCAGCCAGGCCTTATTTTTTAAGAGGAACGTAATTAAAATTGTAGCTCCCAAGGAACTGGGAGACTCATCTCTGATGAAATGGGTAACACATAAATTTAATAATTAAAAAAAACTATAACTCCCATTGAATGTATGTAAAGTTATAGTTTGGGTGGGGAAAGAGTTAAATCTGCTTTTCTCCATATACTAGTATGAAATTGCTTTCATTGTCTGTGGTTTTATTTCATTGTCTTACAAAAGCAATAACCTTTGCTAGCACTCAATTAGTGAAGATACTGTTTTCATAAAAGTATGTCTTATTTTAGAAATAGGCAATTGGAAAAGGGTTACATTGGAGAGTTTCTAAAAAGGCTTTTAGGAAACTTTCATCAAAGAAATGTCTTACGGGAGACTATACAATGAACATTTATAGGTAGTGAGATTTCACATGCAGGTGTCATCACAGGTTACGATGAAGAAGCAGCCACTGGAGCTCAAGTGATATGAACAAGTTTCAGGTCAGAAAAATGACCATAGCGCCAAGATTATTAGAGCAGGGATGGGGAAAATGTGGCCTTCCAAATATTGCAGAATTAGCTTTTACTACTATTAGTCATGTCAGCCGGAACTGCTGAGAGTACTTGCAATTCAGCAAATCTAGACCGCCACAGGCCTTGCCTAATATGTCTATACATCTCTGGCAGATGTCCAGTTGGGCAAAGCAGCCAATTGATTAATAAGCCTTGAGCTTGGTCCTGGGAGAAACCCAGTATAATTTTCTTCCTCCCACCCTACTATTTGAGATGTGGAAAAGTTCTTTTTTCGCTCAGCAGAAGATTATATATTAATCATACATCTCTGACAAAAAGGGCAAGGAAAAGCAGAGGGAGGGACAGTGAGGAAAAACGGGTTGCCATAATCCTATTACAGATTCAGCGCAGCTTATTCTGCAAAGACCATTTTGCTGCTGCTAATAAAGCACAGTTGTCTGGGTTTCCAAGGCAACCAAGGCTCTTCGTGTATTAGGAACTACTATTGGCTTTTCTCTCCACACTCTCTCTATCTCTCTTTTTTTTATTTAAGAGTTAAGTCCCTCTGCTCTGACTTTGCCAGCATGGAGTTAGGTAACAAAATGAACCTAGTTATTGCCATCAACAGATAATACTTGTAGTATATAAAAAATGTAGCCACTATTTATTCATTCAAAGCATTTTGCCACCCTGCCCATCAAAAGGGTTCTCATAGGCTGAGATGATATCTGCCACTGTTGCTTTAAGGCAAGATCTATACCACTTTCTGCAACCTTTAATACTGTATGCATCTGATGAGGTTGCCTTGTTTTTCTCGGTTTTTTAAAAAAACAGTGTTTGATTGTCCTTGTGACACAAAATGATAGACTATACAGGTAGTCCTCAACTTGCAACCACAATTTATGTTGCTAAGAGAGACATTTGTTAAATGAGTTCTGCCCCATTTTACAACCTTTCTTGCCACAGCTGTTAAGGGAATCATTGCAATTGTTAAGTTAGTAACACAGTTGTTGAATCTGGTTTAGCCAGTGACTTTGCTCATCAGAAGGTTGCAAAACAGGATCACATGATTCTGGGACACTACAACTGCCATAAATGTGACTCGGATGCCAAGCAACTAGATTTTGATCACCTGACCATGAGGATGATCTCTTTCATTTTCAAAGCTTCTAAAACAGTTCTGAGTTTCATCTTATGGCTAAATCACACATGTGATAGCCATTTGTATGGATCAAATTTTGGAAGATGAAAATATGACAACATTCAAAAACAAGGCAAAACTCTCCGTCTTAAATTTATCAGCCCATATGAAATTTCTACTGAGCCAATCATCTAAGTTTGAAGGTTGGAAGTAGGGATTAAGTTTCCATAATATATAAAAGGACTGCACGTATTTGTTTAATACCACCTTTCATCTCTGCTTTGGTAGTGGCTACCCATTCAGAACAAAGCATGTCATTTGGGAAGAGGTGAAGAATTCAGACAACTGTCTATTCTGTTTCTAGCTGAGATTAGATTTGCTTATCTTGAGATAAAAACTTTATCAAGCCAATTTCAGGGCATCATAGCACATGTTATTATGGCAAATGTTATTATTGATTCTACTGTACCAACAACATTATCGCTCTTCATGGGTTCAACCTTGTAGCAACTATGTAATGAGAATAATGGATAGAGTACACTATCTAATTGCTATTACAACAGGTATCTTAGTTATTACGCACAAATAAATAATATGTAGAAGAGTAGTTGCAATTGATTGCAGTTCTGAGGCAGGCATCCAACAGAAGGAGTCGCTATAATTCATAAATAGAAAAAGTGGTTTTCAGAGAGAAGATAAAAGAACCCATAAGTGGCATCACCACTTGAGTTTATAAATATATCTTGCCTGAAAACTAAAGAGCTGTTGCTGGCTCGCTGTTATGGATAAAAGAGACAAATAGTCTGTTCCACCATAAAACATCTTATTTCCTTCTTAAGATACATTAAAAGAACTGGGTCTGATGCTGTATTTATTGAAATTGCTGGGATCTTTTTTCCTGGTCCCATTTCCTATTTTTTAGCACAGGTTCCTGCCTTTTAAACAGACTGACTAATGCTTTAAGAAAATTTGCAAATATAATCTCTTTTCCCCATCCACCATCTCTTCCTCCATGTTGAGGTGATTATCATCTCTTGTCATTTGCTCCATGAACACTAGTTCATTGCGGGAGGGGGAGGGGGAGGGAGTGGAGAACAAACATTTGAGCTTCCACTGCCCCTGTGTTAACTGCAGTGCCAGCAAATCCCTGTTCCTTGTATAGATTTGTTCACCTTCCTGCTTTTCATCTTTCTTTCATCTCTCAATCTTCATCTTTATGAAGTTTTCATCAAGGATGTCAGATTATGTACCATTTAGACAATCTGATGGCCACTGATAATTGCCAGTTCCGAATCAAAAATATTGCTGCACTTAGCATGAGATGGAAAGCCAGTTCAAAATGAGATAGCTCAGGAGCAGCATAGCAAGATCTAAACCTGCTGTGCATCAAGTACAGTCCGCCAGAAAAAGGAAGGGGAGAAAGTCATTTCAGATCTCAGCATTACATTTATTGAACAAGATATAGTATATTCAGAAGGTGACCGACACTATATTGCTAGTTAGCCACCATCTCTATAGATCAGGGTTTTTCAGTCTTGCAACCTGAAGATGTGTGGACCAGGGAATTCTGGGAGTTGAAGTCTACACATCACAACCTACCAAGGTTGAGAAACCCTGCTACAGATCAAGATTTATACATCAATATTGTTCCAAAAATTTTCTGAGTTGGGGATTTTCTGTCTTTTCACTGTGGGTTGTATGTGAGTCGGGGGGGTCGCATGGAGGAAAGCTCAGTCAATCTCATTGTACTCATGTTGTACTTTGACAGTAAAGATTTGATTTGATTTGATTTGATTTGATTTGATTTGATTTGATTTGATTTGATTTGATTTGATTTGATTTGATTTGAAATGGGGTCTTTTTAGCACAACAGTCTTTGTGGTGTCTTGTGCTAACTGCTACAATATACTGTATAGTGGCACAGTTAGGGTTGATTTTTGCATCTGAAATCCAAGCCCTCAGAACTCAGACAGTACTGGGTAATGAGAACACCAACAGGACAGGTCAGTATCAGCAGTTCATCCCAAGATAGTCATGTTTCTTCTCACTAGTTAAGAATATGTTGATAGCTGTCTTAAAGGGAAACCAAGGTGCCTAATAGCATCACTGATGGCCTAGAAAGCACTCCGCTGAAGTGATAGGATTGAGATGATAAATGTGTTTGTAAAATAGAACAGATTATTATTCCTCTAAACTGAACAAAGCTAATTATTTCTCATTTTTCTGTTCTGGATATGCAGTGCTTGCAATTCCAAAGGATTTTAGAAACCCTAAGAATATATATTGCAATATAGTCATTGTGCCTAAAATCTACAGTAACTAATTTGCATGTTTTTGCTTTGTTATAGTTTCTAGCATCAAAAAAACCTCCATTTCTTTACCTTTTCTCCTGGAATACAAACAAGTTACTCTAGTGACAGAAACTATTTTTATAATACTAAAGCATAATTTAATGTAGGTTAGGTAACCTGCAACCCAATTTTAAGGAAAGAATTCAAACGTTTGCAAGAACAGTAAATTTCCCATTTTTAAGGAAAGAATTCAAACGTTTGCAAGAACAGTATTTCTTCTTGTGGCATAAGAACAGAGGAAAAGAGTCTACAAACAGAAAATGAAATACAGAAATACAGAGAGAATGAATTTTCTCATAACACAGAGGCTTTCTGATCTGGTCTTGCCCATAGTTTGTTTCAATTCTGCCCACCAATTGATCCATGGTCTCTCAGAAAATGCAGCTCTCAACTGAAATGTGTCAAACTCTGAGGCAGAGCTATGTGGATAGGAGCAGAGCAGCGCCTCTGGCTTTTGAACTTTAACCTTCCATATAGCTGAGAAAACAACTTCACCAAAATTAGTTTTCAGTTTCTAGAATTCTTGGCTTATTTATGAACCAGGAAAATATTTACAATTCTATGAACCAGCTACTGCTCATAATTGAAACCTTTTTATTATAAGCTATGTTTCCTCAGGTATTCTATTCAATACCTTTGCACTAAATCAGTGTACCAGCTAGAACTCAATGATCTGGACTGTGCACAAAGCTAAAGAAATGAAGCCCAATATTTTAACAGTGAAGTGTGGCAAAATTAGACTTATTTTCTGCCTCTCAGTGCCAGGTTGATTTTTTAAAGGTTCTTGTCAGGGATATATTCCAGTTCAAAAAATAAGAGAGAAAATGGCAAAGAACAGTTTATGTAGCCAGCATGTAAACTATGCATTTGGTTACTTTCTGACCAGAAAACTTGTGTTACCATGTTCTACTCCCATACTACTGCATATTATCAGACACTTCAACTCTCAATCTGAACCTAGAAGAACAATATATCTGCATTATTCTCAGAAATGTAGTCACAAATGATGCTGGAAATACTACTTCTAAGAAATTCATCTCTCCATTTAAAAAATGGACCTACTGATTGTTTGCACCAAAGTCTTGTATTTGCCCAGGTGTATGCTAACATGTTAGAATCATGCACTATAAAAGTTGAGTAAGAAGTATAGTCACACACATATACAAAGAGATCAGCAACTTATCAACAACTATATTCCCAGGCAACAGGTTTTGTTTCAAATCAGTGCTAGTCTTCTTGGGTATAAATGGCATAATTTATAAATAGTTAAAGATGCTGAATTTGCCAGCAGGAAAGCTGATAGCTCAGGTTCAAGACCTGAGTGCCATGTGAGGGTTGAGCTACTGTTATTTACCCCAGCTCCTACAAACCTAGCAGTTTGAAAGCTTGCAAATGTGAATAGATAAATAGGTACCACTTTGATGGGAAGGTAACAATGTTCCATGCAGCTTGGCATGTAGTCATGCTGGCCACATGATCCCAGAAATGTCTTTGGATGATACTGGCTCCCTTGGCTAAGAAATGGAGATGAGCATTGCCCCCTAGAGTTGAACACAACTGAAAGGGGAAACCTTTACCTTTACAGTAGTAAAACAAAGTTGAACTTGAAGTTTGACTGCATGCTAATCTGTTTTAATTATGTTCTCACCAATCTTAACTTTCTATTGCCTGAATCCCAAAGAGATCCCCAATTTATGCCATTACTCAATCAAGTGATCCAGTAAAGTAGAAAAGGAAAAATGAATTAGGTCCCCACTGCTACAGATAGGGACATTTAAATATTGTCCTGTGAAGTCTTCCTAAATTAACCTGCTTTCCTTCAGTTGCTATTTATCCACTGTGAAAATCTGCTTTCTATAGAAGAGCAAAAAATAATTTACATTAAGAAGATAAGTAAACCTCTTATTCTAGTCTTAGTGCAAGTCATATAAAAGAACAGCAAAGAACAAGGCATATCAAAGAAGAGAAGCAGCAGGAATCATTGTCCCATCTCCACTAACTCACCCAGTTTATCTGTAGGAGTAGAAACTGACTCAACAGCACAATTTATCTTGATGTATTCAAGAACCCATAGAAAATATCTCATATACATGAGGGGAAAAATTAAAGAAAATATCTGCAGGGTAAAGCATATCATTAAACAATTAAAATAGGTGGGAATTAAATGGAATTAAAATGAAACTTTAGAGAAACCGAATGTATTTCATTCCCAACAATTATTGTTATGCTTCGAAAGAGGAAAAATCCTAAGACAAGATAAGTATTCAGATATCAATAATGTGTATTTGCCACCAAGTGTTTATATTGTTAAATCCCACTCCCAGCACATTTACCCCAGCACAAACCAACTATGGTGAACCAAAAATCACTGTGAAAAAAGAAATATACTGTGAAGAAAACATTTATCACAAAGGATTATATCAAAACTAGAGAAACAGAAATGCTAAGAAAAGGTAATAACTTATATCTTTATTGTGACCTTGAGTCACCCAATAGCTATAATGTGCAATATTATTCTAGACATACATAACTCAAGTAGAAATAGATAATACGAAAGAATACAATATGCAATAATGGAAAACAGCAGCAACAAAATGGGAAATACAATACAGAGTAGCTGACTGCAATCTGAACACTGGTCAACCGTGTGACACAACTGCAGAAAAGGCAATTCGTGTTCAGTTGCATCATGAAACATATAGTTTAAAAATCACTGAACATAAACTTCCTACTGTAGTTTTCACTTGTCAGAACCTACAGTACATTGATTATGGTGTCCAGTTCTGGGAACCACATTTCAAGAACGATTCAGAAAAACTAGGAGAGGTTCAAACAGAGAATGAGTATGACTAAAGAATTAGAAATTAAATCCTGCGGAGAGAAAGTGAAGGAACTAGGAACATGTAGCCTTGAAAAGAAGGGAACGTGACCAAATACCTGAAAGAATGGCACATAGAAGAAGGTAAAGAGCTGTCATCCATGGCAGAGAACACTGAAGGATGATTTTAACAACAGAAAGGAAAACTGTGACCGCATGTTAGAAAATGCTTCCTAAAATGTAAGAGCAGCTTGACAACGGAACCAATTATCAAGCAAGGTGAAAGACTCCTTTTCAGTGGATGTGGTTAGTCAAAGGTTAGGCAGCCGCCTGTCAGGGATGTTTTAATTTGGACTCCTGCACTGATCCTTAAAGGCTTTGATGGCTCGTTTCGACTATGATTCTATGAATAATGGCACAATAAGGACATCAAAGCGGCAAAATAAATGCAACTAAAATAGTACAAGTACCTCTTAAAATGTTGGATTAACAAGGAGAGGTCTATTTCTAGTACAGGTAGTGCTCCCTTACAACAGTTCATTTAGTGACTGTTCAAAGTTACAATGGCTCTGAAAAAAGTAACTTATGACCGTTTTTCACACTTTAGGACTGTTGCAGCATCCCTTTGGTTACATGATCAAAATGCTGTGTGGCAACTGGTTCATATTTATGATGACTGCAATGTCCTTGGGGTCATATGATAAGCTTTTGTGACTTTCTGACAAGCAAAATCAAAGGGAAATCCAGATTCACTTAACAACTGTGTTACTAACAAATGCAATGGTTCACTTAACTGTGGCAAGAAAAGTTGTAAAATGGGGCAAACTCGCTTAACAAATGCTTCACTTAGCAACATAAATTTTGGGCTCAATTGTATTCGCAATTCAAGGACTACCTATACCAAATGAATTATTAAAAGTGCCATTAAAGATTATGTTTTGGGCACCATCAGTAAGAATGTCCTCTCCTATGCACAAGACTTTATTTTATGGTGATAATGTTCCC
Source organism: Myanophis thanlyinensis (assembly GCA_017656035.1). NCBI lineage: Eukaryota > Metazoa > Chordata > Lepidosauria > Squamata > Homalopsidae > Myanophis > Myanophis thanlyinensis. The sequence continues at coordinate 10,859 of JAEANM010010565.1, forward strand.
CAAACTGGCACCTTCAAAATATGTTATGCCTACGACTCACTAAGCATAGCCAAAGGCTGAAAGTTTTCTATTAAGTTCTCCACAGGTTTCACAAATGAAAAATCCCTCCAAAATATGTACTGAAAACATCAACAGCTTCAAAAGAGTCTAGGGTTTAATTTCATTACCAGAGAGTCAGTTTAAATGGCTTCACTCTCAAAATTTCAAGCATTTATAAAAAGCAGACCTCCCAGAATGAATAAGCACCATGTTTACCACTATGTCAAATGAGCATATTCTGTTAAACTGGATGCCACAATAGATTTGGATGGCACCGAAAAGCATTCAAAGTGTATGTATCAATTCTGAACATCGAGAAAGTAAGAAAGGGCTGTGTTTGTTGTATAATTCTGAAGATGCCATTGGGAAAGGAAGAAAGACAGCCATTGCTGTTCAAGTCAGCCAAAGGAATAGTTGGTGCTATGTGTGGTTCGTGTTTCTTCGGAGAACTGATTTGTATTTACAGTGATAGTTAGATCCCCTTTTGTTTTCTGTTTCTTAACATTTCTTAGCCAGACTTATTTATTTTGGGAATGAAATGGAGATGCTGTTAAATGTTGTGTCCAGCATTAAACAACCAACCAGCTGCTGTAAATAAATGAAGAATTGTATTGCTTATAATAACATATTTTTAAAAGCTAGAGGAGAGGCATTGGTGCCTTTAGCCTAGGGTTAAATCAGATTAACAAAACTCTTAAGAAATTATGTATTTTGTAACTTGGAAATCAGAATGATTTGATACTTAAGCAGGATAAGCGAATTGTGGCCGGGTACTACATGGGGTCTCTCCAGGTTCTCTTTTATGGGCCACTAGACTCTCACCTGCTCCTCCCACAAACAATGATTTTGGAAAAGTGATGGTAGAATTTTAATATGGGAAGCAGATGAAAACCTTAAGTGTAAATCTTAAGACACAACTATCACATATGCACAAGTACCAAGCCTATTTTTCCTAAAATCCCAGTGCTGCTCAGGTAAATAAAAATAATATGTATGACATTTAGCTCACCTATTTAAAAAAACCCTAATAAATCAAATAATTTTCAAATACCAGTCAATGCTTATCATCAGGAAACAAAAAAGTAATACAATGAAAAGCATCTGTATAAAATATTTTTGTGTTACTAACATTTAGTCACTTGCAACTTTCAGAGTAACAACTCATCCAAATAAATGACAGTCAATCATCACAATGGGAATATAGCGACAACAATAGATTAAGTCCACAGAAAATTAATAAAAATACAGCATTTCAGTATGCTTCAAAGGAAAACTAAAAAAAAACATCAAAACTTTGAAGCCAAGGGCTTAGGAAAGAGGACTTTAATTTATATGTGAATATGGCAACAGCAGATAAAGGAGAAGCTGTGAAAACAAAATTGTTTTGGTATCTGATTGAAGAATAGAAAAAGCGGTTGGGAGAACTATTGTGTATAGAATTTCTTCATACCCTTGACTGCAGGAATGGATTTTTCTTTTCAATGCAACCCATTAAAATTATTATTTCACTTGAGATCAAGGAAAAGAAGGCTGCATTGACTGAGAAGTGTATTGATCTACAGATACCATCCGTCAATTGCAATTTTGGAAATATTAAAGATTCATTGATATGCAATGGACAGTGGTTTAATACATAAAATGAAGATGAAAAATGGTTGCCATGGGATTTATTTTGTAAAAAAAAACATTAAGAAATCCAGGATGAATAAATTATTTTAGGACAGTTTTTCAAAACTTGAAAACTCAGGTAATAGAGACTACCGAGGATAATGGGGGGGGGGGGGAATTGAAAACTAAAACAAAAAGACAAAAGACAATCATTTTTTCCAGTATTATCTTAGACTAAAATTCCCAGAATTCCCAGCTACTCTGATCAACATAAGGGGATGGCACTTGCTTGGGGTAATATACTATATACAATGAAAACAAAGATAAAAAGACAAGATTAAGAGAAGATGGTTGAACCATTTTGTATTCAATTGCTTATAATTGCTTATTCAAAACAGAACAATAAAAACTACATTTTTAGTGTCCTTTTTAAAGTTCTGGAAAAATATGTGACTATACATCTCAGATTTTTCCAATTTTGGAAGTGTTTAGACCATGAATCCAATTAGATTACATTGCCACAATTGTTACAGCATCCATCATCCAGGCATTCTGTAATCCTGCATGATTTACTTGGTGGAGACTAACCAGTAAGCAACAATGTTAAATCTATAAAAAGTGCAAGCTCAAAATAGATAACTTGTTATAGCTCCAAAATTATACTACCCATCCTGAGGCTGAGGATAAAATAGTAAAATCTTAGAACTAGAAAGGCAATGTCCTGGTTTAGCCATTTTCCTTAACATTGTTCTATATCAAAGCCATGTCTTTCTGTGTCCTATCTAACAGAATAGAGCTCAGTGTTATCTGTTGGCTAGACAAACACACCATGTTAAATTGTGTAAAAATAATACATAAAATAACTGGTCATGACTGATTCTGCACTTTATGCATGAATCCAATTTTGTCTCAGTTATCATCTTTCCTCCAATATTATTGGAGTGAATAGCTCTTTCTCATTTACCTGGGAGAAGCATCCCTTCTAGAAAGGCGAACGGATAAACAACTGGTCTAAGAACTAAACTGAACTGTACTTAAGTTCCCCTCATGCTGTTTGTTTATAACGCAGTACTAAAGGTGTATTCAATGGCACTTCAGCCTGAATTCCCATGGAGCTATCCAAGGTGCTACACAAAACTTAAAAGAAATTAGGACTTGATGGTTGTTAATCAAAATAAACCACTATGGAGATAATGTAAATCTCACACATAATGCAGACCATGGTAACAAATCAAAGCTAATATACAAAGGGGTGAAGAGTGAATAGACAAAAGTTTTATAAAACAAAATAGATTGTGGTGCTATAAGTAGCTGGATGTAATCCTGTCAACATGCTGTGTATGGATTTACTGAGATGCTGTGTATGGATTTACTGAGTAAGTCAGACAGATCAATCAATCACATTTGTTCATACACAATTAAATTATTCCCCCTCTCCTTCCCACCCACCTCCAAAAATACACAGGTAAGTAACAACTGTCATTCCATTACAGCATTACAGCATCTTCCAAAAACTGGAGAAATTTATTTTTAGCCTACAGCTATTATGTATACAGTAGACTGGTAAAGTTTGAAGTACATTAAATTATTTCAAAGTACATTTCTTACAGGAGCTTTTATTAAAGCTTTGGAATTTTATGAGATGGGACAAAGAAAAAAATATAAATAAGTCAAGTTCTAGGATATTATTTGAAAGACTGAAGATCAAGATTGTTAAAAAATAAAAATGGTTGATTTGATCAAGGTTAAAATAGATACGATATCTTTAGTAACCCTTAATTTAATTTTGCTGACCAGCACTGAAACAATAAGGCTTTAAGAATTTGTTTATAAGAGATGTAATATAAGAAGAGATACTTCATTGCATATTAAGAGAAGTGTTTATATCTGTTACGGTGAACAGTGAAGTTATTCTTTACTATTTCTTTTCTTTTTCTTTACTATGTTATTTTTCATGCTATTTTTCTTTTTTTAAGTTTGCATTAGTTTTTTAAATTATTAATTAAAAACTAATTTCTGATTTACTCTGAAGCTTATTAAATACCATGGCCATTCCAAACACATTGTTCTATCAACAGGACATTTCTTATACAACATTAAATTAAAATGTAAACAAGAATATGTGTTAGCCACACACTGTACCATAAACCACTAAAAACTTTCCCTAAGAATAAAATCCAAATCCAGTCCAATAATTTAAAAAAATCAAGATCCTTCTACCAACACATAGTAAGTCCCCAGAATTTATCTCAGTATAAACAAAGCAAAAAAGAGTACACATTGTTTACCAACTGCCTTGTTGAGCAACCATTCTAAGTTACAAAAGTGCTGATATAAATAATAATATTGCCTGTATTTATGACCTTCCCAGAATCCCTCAATCACATCATTGTCAGTCAGTACCTGTTGTCCTGTGTCTGACCTATTGTTTCCCTGCCTCCTTGGAAAGTGGAGTGTTGGCGAGGAAAAGATACAAGTGAGTAAGCAAGCATATGATGGGGAATACACATCAAAAAAAAAAAATGTGGAAGCTGGGAGTTTTAAGTATTACTCATTCCCCACTGTCTGCTTTCTTATTTTCTTGTAATCCCCTTCTCCAATCAGTCTGCTCGGAGGGGGTTGGATTGCCTACAGAGATTCCTTTTTTTCCTCTCCCTCATTTGTTTATGCATTCTTTCTGCTCTCCTGTATCTGACCCATTTTTTTCTCTTGCCCACCTTTCGTGAGTGGAGAGATTGGAGAAAAAGTGATTACAAGAGAGTATTTGGATACACACAATGAAGAATACATGAGGATATCTGCCCCACATTCCTTTCAATGTGTGCTTACTCTCTTTCAATACCTTCCTCTTCAATCAATGTAAATCAAACATGAATTCTCTTCTTGCTAATTATTTCAAGTGCTGGGATGAGCATTCCCAAAAGATTGGGGGGGGGGGGGGAAGAAAGCACATTCATAGTCATGTGTTTTCCCACTTAACTGCCACTTCACTTAATGATAGACTGTCTCAATTGTGGTCATTAAACAAGAACTACATTTAACAAAGGTCTGGTTAATTATACCTAACTACAGGTAACAAAATATTGTTCAAAATAATAGCAGTACAATGTGACTAACCAGAATAATCCAGGTTTTTAGTATATTTTTTACTGCTACATGGCAAACATGTTACCAGTAGGTAACAAGTTACCAGTAGATTCTCAGAAAGCAAACAAGACCCAGCATTC